>KN837209.1:295735-306593 GCA_000827215.1 Sphaerobolus stellatus SS14 | reverse complement strand
TCATGGGTTGAACTGGTGCTGTGTCCTGTGGAGTGTCTTCAGGGAGAATTGAGGTCTCTGTATCTGCATCTACAGCTCTTGTCTGTCGACTTCGTGCTAAGGCTGGTTTTCTCATGCTGGGGACTTCACCTAAAACAATAGTAGTTGGAATTAACACCATGAAACTGCATCACTTTTATAATACAATATATACACCACCTGCTAGTCTCTAGATCAGGAACATGACTATGAGTTGTAGAGGTCCTGTTCATGATCAAGTTGCACCTCAGGTGGCAAGAGATGTCTATGAATATCTCAAGGAGTCAGGAATGGATGTTTCTGAGGCAGCACATGCATTACATTTGGCTGTGGAAAACATCAAGAAAAATATGCAAGGGGATGATGATGCAGCATTCATATCCTGGGTTCCTTTCATTCACATGGGAATGTGATACAGTTTGTGAAAGATTGGGATTTAGGTGTCTTGCAGGTGATATTCTACCAGCTGGGGGAAATACATAATTCAAAGTGGGTCTCACCATGTGGTCTGATATTTTTATCTGTTGTAGCCATGCTCATTTCATGAAGACTGAGCAATTTTTGAAGGAAAATGGCGGAACAGTTCTTGAAATATAAAATCAGCAAGCTTATTGGGTTAGAAGGAGAAGAGGAAAAAGCTGGATTTATTTAATACATACCATAGTTCAATATATTCCTATCTATATTCCACAATAATTCGGGTACCCAAAATATTCCATGGCTGCACAGCCTGAACGGGGGGGGGTCTCTCACTTAGATCTTTTGGATCATAGGGGATCTGGGTGTATGACTGAGGTGCTGGGTGTTGTTCAGTGTCCATGTGACCTCCTTCATTTTATATAATCAGATAACAGGTGATGAGGAGCACAAGGGGCACCGTGGGAACGGGAGGGGAACTTGGTTAAGTAAGAGTATTTTCTGATAGCCAGAGGTCATTAACTTGGAAGATCTGCCTTTGTTTTCTACCGTCTCTTACTTCATTAATTGTCTAGTTATTTTAGGATGAGGACCAGGAGGGGACACTGCTTCATGGGGGGGGTCTCTCACTTGTTTAAACATATTTTATAATATACATGTCTTACTAACCTTGGGTGTAATGCATATCTCGATCATTTATTGTCTCCTCCATTTTATTTCATGGGATAACAGGTGAGGAAGAGCACAGGGGGGCATTGTGGGAACGAGAGGGGCTCTGGCTTAGGTAAGAGCATTTTCGGATAACCACAGGTCAATAACATAAAAGATTTGTCTATCTTTTTCACTGTCTCTCACTTCGTTAATTTCCTACGTGTTTTATACAGTACGAGGAATGGGTAGGGACTCTGCTCGATAAGGGGGGTCTCTCGCTTAGCTAACAATATTTTCGAATAGCCATGTGTTATTAGCCTGAGTTGTATTGCATACTTCTATTGTTTCTTACCTCCTCCATTTTATATAGATGGGTGTTAGGTGAGGAGGAGCACAGGGCTGCTCTGAGGGAAGCGGAGGGGCTCTGGCTTAGGTGAGAGTGGTATCGAATATCCAGAGGTAATTGTCCTGGATGATATGCTATCCTTTCCTACCATCTCTTTCTTCGTTAATCTTCTGGGTATTTTATACAAAATGAGGACCAGGTAGGAACACAGGTTGATAAGGGAGCACTCTTGTTAGCTATAAGTATTTCAGGATTTCCATGTGTTACTAGCCTTGGATACCATGCATAAGTTCTAGTATTTATTCCCTCCCCATTTTATATAAATGGGTATTAGGCGTGGAGGAGCACAGCGAAGAGCATATACCAGGAGAACAGCGAAGGGCTGACATATTGCATACAGCTACCAAGCCTCGAAAGATAGTAGAAGCACAGTGAAGCGGTATGACCTCAGTTTGGTAGCGAAGTAAGAGAGGGTGAACCCACGTTGATGGCAACTTGATGTCTACTAAATGATGATAACTACCGGAGCGTGGATATTGACGGAGAAGGGCAACAACGGTGACAATCTGGACACTCAGATGATAACTTTGAACAATATTATTCATGAACTTCAGTATTGTTTCCATTTTGAGCTGCAATATCAATTTTCCCCGATATATGCCCAGCAATTAGAGAGACCGTTCCCGAAGTCAGAGGTATAAACTTGTCTTATAATCCGAGAGTAAAAACCACCCGTTGTGGGCGCTGAAAATCCTGGGATATGAGGGTGAGCATTGAGATGACATTCAACGATCTAAAGGATGGCTTCTCTATGAGATTTCGGACAGAATGTGCCCCAGTCCCTAACTCGAACTCAAATCCATCTCATCTAGGACAATTTCATCAATCTGTGGGACAGAGAAGGCCACACCAGCAGGAATTTTTAATTTAAAGGTGAGAGCATTTGGACTTGATGGCAGAGAGTGATTTTCCGAGATGTCGAGGTCTCTTCATCTTCATAATAGACTTGTCTGCTGGTTCTAGTGCCGCTTATTGGCTTGCGAGGACGAGTAATCGGTCAAAGTAGATAGAGTTGGAAATAGAGGTGTTTGAGCGAGAAGGGTATAGTGGTGGACATATGCGTCGATCATTTTTGCTCTTGGAATTTTCGTTGGTTTAATTTGATTTCTAGGGAGCACGGTGGTCTTTCCGCATAACTCGAAAGCCTTGCAGCACGTCGAGCTTGGAGCGTAGCTTTTTGTGACCGCCAACAAAAATCTTATTCGTGCCGCTCAAGAATTTGGTTTTACTTTGACTGCACCTGGTGGAGAACTTGGGGGATTTGGAATTTGGGATGGGTTGCGTTTTCGGGTAATGGTATGAATTTATACTCTGCGACTGTGCGAGCATACCTGGTCTAGACTTTTTCAGGCAAATATAACTGAAGATGGTTTTTCCCAGGCCGACGAAGCTCGCTTGGTCGCCCGGTACGGTTTAGATAGCATTACACGTACCCAAGCTCTGTGCGTTGATCGCTCCTGACCGTGTTTCTTATCTTGACCATTTTTTTTTTGTTTCATTCAGCACGCAAGATATGCTCAACCACTATCTTGATTTGTACAATACAACCACCGCGGATTGGAAAGACGTGGCTCGAATCTCCGCGTTCCTCAATTTGATGCGGTTGACTTCTCAGACTACGGAAGCGTACCTGCGCTCCGAGGGTGTTGGTGACCAGAATACCGATAAAATTCACGCCTTAGAGGGCCTCGTCAGCGAATTAGCGACAGGCGCATCATCCGTCGCCGGAGGCAACTTCCAAATCTACCAGCTATTCGTGCAACGTTCCGGTGCTCGAGTTCATTTCAACACAGAAGTCCGTATTTTCCTCGACCTCTCAGGCAATCGTTTCTTACCTCTTTTTCCTTTTGCAGGTCAAAAGTTTAACTAAACTCAGTAAACAATGGCTCCTAACCACCTCACATGGAACACCACACCTCTTCGACAGCGTCATCTTAGCGGTGCGCTTCCACCTCTCCAATATCACCACACCCCACACATTGCACACCCCAATACCACCACAACCCTACATCCACCTACACGTCAAACTCCTCACCACGTCCTCCTCTATGCCAAAATCCTCCTACTTCCACCTCAGATACAAACGCTCCTGTAAGTCCTCACCATCTCCGAAGGTGTTGCGCCCGGTGGTCCAAAACTTGTGTTCAACTCCCTGACGTATCAAGGACCGCTTAGTGCTCCTCTTCGAGGACGCGAGGAGCATGTGGTGAAGTTGTTTTCGGAACGGGAGGTTGGGGATGAGTGGTTGAGGGGTGTGTTTGGAGAGGTTACGTGGGTTTATCAGAAGCAGGTGTGTGAACAGGCTTCTTGTTGCGTTGTTTTGTCATATTTAATGCTTTGGATGGGATGTATAGTGGGATTCGTATCCGATTTTGCCGCCGACTATGAGTTTCCCTCCTGTGGTGCCGGCCGAGATTTTGTACTATGTTAACTCTTTCGAACTGTACATGTATTCTTCCTTGTTATCGTTTGCATGTGTGACTTACTGGGATATTTTCAGATTCATCTCAACTATGGAAACGGAAACGGTACATTCACCGCATTACCCTTAGTTAAGTCGGTCTGGCGTACTTTCTAGGCCTCATCTTCGAATGCTGTACGGTTATCATTGGCAAATGTATTCCATCAACGTGTAATATCTCGTGAGATAGCTATGACTCGTTCCACGGATGGAGAAGTCATGAAAGGATGGGATTGTTGAACGTTATTGTAAAACATACACGATTTTCCTATTAAAATCCTTTTATATCTTGCTCCATAT
Source organism: Sphaerobolus stellatus SS14 (assembly GCA_000827215.1). Taxonomy (NCBI): domain Eukaryota; kingdom Fungi; phylum Basidiomycota; class Agaricomycetes; order Geastrales; family Sphaerobolaceae; genus Sphaerobolus; species Sphaerobolus stellatus. Next base: position 302,340 of record KN837209.1, on the reverse strand, counting down.
CCAAATATCGTGTCGTACTGCTGTGTTGTGTTATTTGCATTATAATGTGTTTACATCTAGGTATTATTATTCTATTAACGTAGTGGCACACTTCTGGGCACCCTTCACTGTTCCCAGTGACCCAAATCCATTGCCCATCATTGCTTTCACTTGTCGCGTTATAACAGAAAGTTTGCTTATTAAATACTGCACTACACGTATACAAGGAATAACCCATTCGACGAGAAATACCCTCATCCTTAAAAACAAATCGCGAGAATTCGATCCTTTCACGAAAAAGTTGAAAGTTCAATGTTTTGTGCAACAGCTTCATAGTTGTCGAATATTTGGGAAAGATGGCATGACGTATTATCGGAAGTCAGATGCCGTTGAGAATAATGCGACACCCTGGTAGAGATGAGGAGGCGGCTTGCGAGAACCGAAGGTAAAACTAATGAAAAAGTTGATCTGAAGGCCTTTAAGGAGCTCTAAAGAGATAATGGTTCGTCAAAGTTCCCGGTTGATTTGGCGAGAGAGTGAGTTACCCTAGTTCCTATCCAAAATACTAGGTTCACCATGTGTATCCCAAAGATCCTGAGAATAACGGAGTAATTAGTTTATACCAAATATAGAGATGAAGATACTTACCCCACGAAATAGAAAGCAGAATGCTGAACGAGCTCGTGAAGAAGTCCTTTTCTTTGTACCAGGCTCATGCGATACTTTCGTGCCTTGAATAATGCCATTAAAAGAAAGGTTGTTTCTACCGCCAAGACGATGGTGAACCAAAATATAGCCAATTTTTTGGTTTTGGCCGGCAAAGTATATGCGCAAATGGAGATTCCCTTGAAGGATTCATTGGTTGCTGAAACATTATCAGTGTAGGAATGAACTATGCTGAATCACTGGAGACATTGTTTTATCTCACCTTGTTAAAATCCATAGAAATTTTTCACTGGACCCGGATTTCTGCCTGAGGAAACTGGGTGGATAGTGTCAATTATTTGTCCATATAATGGGCATGATATCCTAAATAAATCCTACCTGCCAGCTATCACATTCCTGAAGGTGTCAATTGGTGAGAATTCTGACTACCCTTTACTTTTCAATTATGTATAAATGAACCTGAAATCAAACTATCAATGGAGAGGAAATCGAACTTAATCTGATCTTTCCATGCTCCTGTTAAGAAACAGAAAGTATAAAATTTATCTGTGAGAAATCTTTACACTTGGCCCAATAAAACTATGGCAAAGAGTACTTTTTAAGTACCTCAAATTGATTCAAAAACCAAAAGAAAGACATCATTGGGTATTGATATAATTGACAAGAAGCTGTGCCATAAGCTAACTTTCCAATATATCTTTCTTAACAGACTTTCCACATTTAATCATAGTTAAATGCTGATTTTCTAAACTGAAGGAAAAGGTTAGGAAAAGGTTTGGAAAAGCCTGCTAAACATTTAGGCTAAGTTTAGGCTAAATTAGCTGGTGCGGGAACCCTGAATTTCTGCCAGCAGAAATGCTTGTAGGACATTCACATGACATACAAAGTATACTCTGCATTCTGTAGCATCAAAAAATCATGTTTATATTTTAATATTCAGGAGACATTCTTGTGTGTCAGTGTGCACGGTTTTGTGCAAACAGCTGTAAGAGTGAGGCTGGAGTAATGGTTCTAAGTGTGCATGATTACTTGGTAACTACGTGGAATCAAGTTCAAGGGATCATGTACCCATAAAAATAAAATCGTGGCTGGGGACCACCTCGTCATCTATAACATTATGTTTCAAGCCATACAAAGTCTTTGAAATATTGCTGCCTACCCAAAAGAAGGCAACCTTTGAATAATGTGGAAAATCCCATCACATGCAAGTACTAAGTAATAAACAAAGACACCTCATGATCAAACTCGAGAACTGAGCATTGATTTCGTTGATTTGAGAGATAATTTTGAAGCATTAATGGAGATCATACAATATTCGTAGGTTATCAGGGCACCACAAGCTGCTATTGAAGTGTCAGTGAGCAAACATTTTGAACACATGTATGGTTGGCTTCACAGACTGTCATCCATTCCCATTCAGTTTGTTGTGCTGTAATGACTGTCATGGACGGATATTACGAACTCAGCAACTAAAGATTGAGAGAGAAAACTGCAAACTGGAGGTTCAAGACTGAGAAGACAAAAATCGGGAACCCAGTCTCGTACGACTTTTCATAGTCAAGTGAAGGTCAAACTTGAGGTATAGATTGTACCCAATTAAGTCTCATATCTTTTCTTTTACTAACAAGTGGATTAGGAGTCTCCCCTACGAGAAGAGAGAGAAACATTCTGTTTATCCCAGATCTCCATTTCCCGACGAGCAGGCTTCTGGAAGTCTTCCCTCATCTCCGAGGGAATCTTTGGACATTAAAGAAGAAGAATCCTAGTACCACAGCGAAGATACTGTTTACCGTAGAATCTGGCAAATAGCGCTTTGATAGCAAGTATAGTATATACTCCCACGTCACGTGCGCAGGCGCCCGCGCGCGTGTATGTTACGGCACATAGTATATGCTCTCACGTGAAGGGGAAAAGTCTCAGGATGAGCAGTTTGCCGATAACGCCCTCGAAGTCCTTTAATGACAGTAGGAAGCTTGGGTACTCATTGATTTGGTATGCGCCCATCCTTCAGCCATTCATTCTATATATAGACTCTATTAGTTCAAAATGGCCGAAGTGCCGAGGCCTAGCGCCTAAAGGGACAGTTGGCATGGTATAAAATCCTGGCATGTCTCTGTCAACATCGCTTCTAAATCTCTTGGACATCGACCCCTCATCTTTAGTAAGTGTGATGTTCATAATGATGTTGCCTTCCTATCTAACAGCCAATGATAGACCGTAAGCTAAAGGCCACTGGCAGCCTGAGAAGACTTGAACTCAAGAACGCAAGTCAAAAAATACAGTATGTACACCTTCATGATGATCATTATTATTTATACTTCCTTTAAATGAACCGCTTTATTTTTTTCTAACCCAGGTGGCATGAACGAGCCGGCAACATCGATTGTAGTGCACCCACCCGAGGGTCCAGACATAAATTTTTCAATTAAGACTGCCCTACAACTTCTGCGAGATGATAATGGTTACCGTGCAACATTTATTAAGAATGAAGTTGATGAATATAAACATGCCAGAGAATCGGTGAATGCGGCTGTGATAGTGGTACGAACGTTATTAAATATTTCTTCAGCCTAGGTAGTAACCCCCCTACTGGTATACAGGCTGCCTTCATCGCTGGGATCCAATCCCAAATTATTGGTTATACATTGGACAAAAACGACACTAAAATTCAAATGGTCACCAATGTCTTTGGGTTTGTGGGATTGGTATTGGATATTCTGGGTGCCAGCAGCGGAGTAATTCATGCTGTTATATTGAAAAAATCGATCTCCGAGGCTCAAGTACCAGACACCCTATTTAGCGACAATGAAAGGCTACCGCTGAGCGATACAGCTGCCGCAAATCAAGAGTTAGTGGAACAACTCCACAAGGAAATTCACGAGAGGAAGAAATTCTGGAGGCACCGTCGCATGTTACCATTTGTACCCCGTGATCCAGAATTTCAAAACCACTTGGTTCTTTTATTCCCCACAGATGGAAGATGGAGATGGATTAGATACGTCCTAAGTATTGCGGGAATTCTAACACGGGGACAGTCAACGATCGGTGCAATCCAATATGGAGTAATCTTCTTATTGATCTCCGTTCTATGTTTTGCTGGATATTCTCAGCCTCGAACGGTATGGATTACGTGCCTCGTAGTGACTTTGGTAATTGGAGTGAGTCTCCTTGAGGACATAGTGATTTCCGGCGGCATAAGTAAGTCCATATACTGTCATCATTCCTACTAGCATACTAACTATGTGGTATCTCAATACTTTCAACACAGACGTACACGAAGGACCTGTGCTACGGATTTTAGAGTGGTTTTCTGATATAGGAGTAGAGTGAATCCATTTATAATGATGTTGGCATCCAAGTTCTATAGCATTTTTGAATATCTGTTGGGGTGAATGAAGGGAGTACTGTGATTGATTGTTCCGCTTTCGATTTTTTGTATCAATATAAAGATGTATCAAGATACAACACCATATATATATATATAAGTTCGCTTTGCCGCAGGGCTGCGGAAAAGCTATAGATCATGGTTAAATCCAAATAGCGTAGCATTGGGTATTGGCGTGACTTCATATGACAATGCTCCAAAATTAGGTTTTATCAGCCTTGGAACTATCTCCAAGGGGATTACTGCGTAACAACTAGGCTCCTACCCATCCGTCCGATTCTATAGCCCGGGGGGAATACATAATTCAAATGGAAACATTAATCAATCTGAGAAGATCTAGCCATGTTTGAAGAAAATCGGCGGTTTGGTTCTTGAGATATAAAAATCACACGTTTATTGAGTTGGGAGGAGGAGACAAAAAAGTGGTATTTCTTTAATAAATATCAATGTCCAGTATTATACTAATTGACTATGGACAGTAAAATAAATAATAATTTCCAAGTGTTATAGTGATGGTGATTGTTCATATTAGTGATATATCAGTATAGTTTGCTCTGAATAGTATATGCAAGTTGGCTTCAAGGATGTTTGATTGGTGAATGTTTGGTTCTAGAAAGTAATTTCAGTAAGCAGAATGGTTCAAGTGATGAGTAATATATAGTCTGATGATGAGGCATTGAAATTAGTGCAGATATTGGTGTTTGCTACATATCTGTGAGCACCATATACACAGTATTATACAGCATATAGGCATCCTCAATATTTTCCTTCTAAGAATGCAAGATATCACAGTGTGGACTTTTTTCATTCTTCCTCCTTGAAGGAAGTCCAGGCATGCACAGTCACACAAAACAGCAACAGAACAGACTTGACTTGGATATTCACTGCTGGCACTATTAACTTGCTATAATTCTGTTAAAGCTGTCTGACTCTTGTATCATATAAAGCAAGGATTTATCATTGAAAGAATGGATATATAATTTAGCATATCATTTCTCTGGTGGATATATTGATCTAACAGCTCAATCATGATTCACAGCAGGTGTTATTTTTTCAGACTGTTGTGGTAGGAAAGGCGGACAATTCTTTATCACATCATTTCTCATTCATTTTATATTCAATTAATTTCTATTTAAAATATTATTATTCTATGCATTTAAATATACTAATTATACAGCTGCAACTCCCACATACCAAAATGCCAGCATGATAGCTCAACAATCAACAACGAACTGGATGAATACCTACAACTACGTACCCACCCTCTTCAAGCTGAAGATTCAACTCTTGGGACCTCTACACATCTGTGCATCCAATTACAACAATCATATCATGTTAACTGATGGATCCAATGTGGATAGGGGAGGAATTGTAATCTGGGAGTCATTTATTACTTCCACATTTTTGCTCTGATAATTACTTCCATTTTCTTATTTATTACAATCCCCTAATCCCCCTTTCTCTTATTGCCTGATCACCCACCAATATTATAGAGCTCTCTGGATCAACGGACATGACGAGTATGGTTGACAACTGAGGACTGGGCACCCTCAGGCACTTTGCGGGGAGCTCTGTCCTGTATTCCGTGACCTATCCAGTTGAGGCTCTGAGACTTCACGATCAGGTGTGACAAATTGCCACTTGGAACAGCCTTTCTATTCTATTCTATTTTTGTTATCATTCCATCGATTTAACATTTTATTTCATTAAACTTTTATCAAATTCTTGGGCTCGGAATCTTTATAATTTACTCTGTATATCAATCCTCATTTTTCGCCAAATTTCATCACCCGGGATCTCCTCTCCTCTTATTCTATTTTTGTTATCTACAATTCAAGTGTGCATTCCTGAGCCTTTAGTTGTTATCCAACTTAAGATTTTTTTAAGCTAAATTCTAAGAGCTAAGTAATTTCGTTAAAGTCTTAAAAGCGCTGACTTCATAGAAATTTGAGCAGTATTCCATATTTGGAAGCAATACCGGACTCTGGTTTTGCCCTGGATCAAAACTCTAATTTTGGGGTTTGCTTACCCTTCGTTTGTCTAGGTTATTTCAGGTCAACCAATCTCAAACCTTGCTCCTCCACACCATGGGAATTAGGGCATGGGTAACACCAACCTGCTTTGTAAGGTGCCACATCATTCTTCTTCCTCAACCATCAACATCTCCTCACACTTGTCTGTCCCACTGTTCCTGTCCTTTTGTTCCTTTAGTATGCCTTTCAATCCTGGTGAGAGTCTAGGCTCTATCCACTCTGTTGATCTCTCTCTTGCCTTAGTGTATTCTTTGGGTATGAGTGGGGTTGTGGGATTGTGGTGCAAGTGGGAAGCTGTTTGGGGGCTGTTCAAATCAGTAGGCTTTGTTCAGACGGTTGATTGGTAAACCAACCTCCCTCAGGCTTTTTCTTATTGCCACTGGACATCTGGGGGAAGGTCCGGGGGTTGTTCAAACCAGTAGGCTTTGTTCAGATGGTTGATTGGTAAACCAACCTCCCTCAGGCTTTTTCTTGTCGCCACTAGGCATCTGGGGGGAGGTCCGGGGGCTGTTCAATCCAGTAGGCTTTGTTCAGATGGTTGA
>KN837209.1:248768-259856 GCA_000827215.1 Sphaerobolus stellatus SS14 | reverse complement strand
GCCGATCAAGACCGATACCGAGCTCCGAGCCTATCAGCGCGGATTTCAGGCAGTCGCACACTATTTAATTAAAGAGAAGACTATTACGGAGGATGAGCGAGACCGTTATTATTGGTTCGGCCTCCACGAGATCACAAGGAAAACACTAGAACAGCGATTAGCGGCCACACGACCAGACCACCCGCGCAGCAAAGCTTATAAATGGACGGATGTATTCGCAGCAGGGAAGTACCTTTTTGACATCAATGCCTTTGACAAAAATCCACCTGAAGGATTCACAATGCCCGAGCTAGAATCAAAGCCCCAAGGAGGATCATTCGACATCGTCACCCGAAAAGTCGCCTTCCCCACCACTCCCTCAGAGCCTCCATCTTCAAGCAATATTGACGAATTGCTCCTGCGCATCAAGTCTCTCACAGTGCGAGATCAAGAATATGCCGCAACATATGCAAAAATTCAGGCGACGAATCCGATGACAGCCGAACTGCTATGGAAGCCATTATCCTAGTGTTCACAGGACTCGTGCTCCGCGCAGAGACTGTCAGCACTTACACTCTTCATGTCCCGTGGTGTCCCGTTGCATCAATATTCTATAGCCTGGGGGAGTTACAGATGATTTTGTAAATGCTGAGTGTCATCGCATCCACACTATTATTTAGCTCCAGTCCAGAAAGAGACACTCTTGTTGTCGGAGCTAGAGCTGTCGCACCCAAGAGCGTGTGGAATCCTTGGGAGGTTGCATGCTGGAGGAGAAAAGGGGTGCTTTGAGACCCGTCACGTTCGATTGACCTGGCTAATTGTTAGCCGTGATCCACCTGTCTGCGGAATTTAAATTGCCAGTTTTACCTGTTAGGCAAAAGAGCCCGGGATGTGTATCAGTTGATGAGGGACGAAGATCCGAAACCCGTTGGTGCAGGAACAAACCTCAGGGTGGACGAATTACATTGAGATTTTTCAATTAAACTTACCAAAATAGACCACTTTTCTTCCCAATTACCCGAAGGGGATAGAGAATAATAATAATCAACTGCGGCCCCACATCTATGTGCGAAGGATCGTAAACCATTCATACTGTCTAGAGTATAGTCGTGCTAACCTCAATGGTTGCGCCTCACCTTTCACGGAGTTACGCTGGTTTCGACGATTGGTAGTGTTAATTATACCATCAATTACAGTGCTCGGCTCAAGTGTTTATGTAGGCCCCTAAATTCTGAGTCTCCCTTATATCACACTCGTCTGTTGGTGTGGCTGTTCGGTTGGAGTGAGTTTAATTCCGTGGCTATAGGAAGAGGAGAACCTGAATAATATTCTCGCTCACAATTCTTGCTGTCGTCCTGACGCATTGGCAGCATCCATGTTCTTTCTCTCAAGTTGCGGTATATATTCCATTAAAATATAATATCTGCTCCTGAAGTGGTTTGGATTTCTGATACTGGTACGCTCTTTATATCCAGAAGCACCGGATTATTTACGTTCAGTCTGCTCTATGCATGTCTGATTGAGTGTGGAGCTTATAATATGATATACAGCTCCCGCCTGTGCCTTTCTATCCTCTAAGGTCATTCAGTGCTAAAGAATATCTTAACTAGCCTTTTATCAGGACTGGAAATTTTGCTGACTGCGTGTGGGTAGCCGGAAATCCCATTCATACTCGCTGCAGTTTTACACACACATACCATGATTTTATGTGCTACACAGCCATTCCATTGTCAAGGCATCCTAGCTCCAGGGTATGCGTATGCGTTGCACTGGTGGCTTGTACTCTCAATGCCATGGTACCGAGGTGTTGGGAAAATATTTCCTCTCGTTATTCTCTTACATTCCTCCTCTATTCCTCCGAAAAAACCTTTGTGACTGCAGCGTATTCTTCATAGCGTTGAATGAAGCGTCCTAGCTCCCTTCTGTGTCTATGCGCCTTATCAAAGCGGGAAATATATAGCGGTACAAGGATTTCAGGGGAAATAGTTATACGATTCGGTAACTCCCCTAAGAAGTCCTCCATTAGTTCTCTATTCTATATGTCGGTAGCACAGCAGGGACTCAAAAGTTTTGAATGGGGAAAGTGCTAGAAAAAACTAAAATAAAAATAAAATCTTTGTTTGATTTAGTAGTCTGAAAAATGAAGATAAAACCCGAGATATTACTTCTGTTTTAGTCAGATAAATATTGAGAGGTAAATGAAAAAAAAAAAAAAATATTATTATTAGTCACTTAGAAAAAAACTGAAAGAAAATACGGCTTTTGCCGTTTGAGATGAACCTTTGTTCAATATTCTCACAGTTTTCCCTAATCCTTTGTTGCCGTTTTTTGTTTGTAAAAGCTGTGTAATACCCGATGTTTGGTTTTCGCTTTTTTTGCACAGAAAACCAAAAGAAAACCTCAGCTATTCCCTCGGTTTTTTTTACCCCTTTCCCCACGGAATATTATTGATTCCCTGCTGTGTAGTATCATCTCTCGATCCCTTGGTACCTCAAGCTTAGGCCTCTTGAACAGCCAATGGATTACTTCTGCTTATACTGTGTAACGAATATTCGGTTTGAAATGTAAGGACGGTCCATGCTTAAGTAGGAGACTCAAGCTTCAGAAGGTTACTCTCACAAGGATGGCCTTTTCGCTCATTCAAGTTTCTTTTCGTCGTCCAAAGTTCATCGAAGGGCTGCTCACTTTATAAATTATCACCGCGGGTCTAAGTCTTCCAAGTCTTACTATCTGTATTAATAACGTTCTCAGTAGCCCCTTAATGTTCGAAATTCGTCAGAGGAATATTTCGTATGAATTCATTGCGAAGCACGACCTATCTATATTTCCACTCTAATGGGCTAGCCCATTATATTTTTGGCTGTCCAGGGTGAAGGGGGAGGTTCCTGGCTTATCTAAAAACATCCTCAGGTAGCCAGGGCTTAGGGACCAAGGGTCCCACCCCTAACTTTGATCAAAAGTCCCTCCTTCCTTTTTGAGGTAATTGGGAGTGGTACAAGGAGAAGGGAGTCATTGCGGGTGTTAGCGCTGCGGGGCCTTGATTATCAGAGTTTGAGGATGATGCGAGACATAAAAAACCTAGAGGGTCACGGATTAGACTCGGGATCCCGGGTCTTGGTCTTCCTGGGCAAGCCCATCTTTATTTTTCAGAGTGTGTGACACAGCCTGTCACATAGGGAAGCAGTCACATGAAAAATATATTCATATGATAGCCAGACCTCGAATGTGGTAGGAGGAGGTATCAAGTTTGGACTAACTTTGATGTGGCTGCTAATATGAATTTATTTTATCTGTTAGTAATAATGACCAGGAGCACGTAAATATAATGGGCTCTACAGCCTGAAGGGGGAGATCCCTAGTTTATCTCAGAATCTTCTCAGGTAGCCAGGGATTAGGGCCCTTGGGTCCCACTGCAAACTTTGGTCAAAAGTGCCTCCTTCCTTTTTGAGTTAATTAGTGGCGGTACGAGGAGAAGGGAGCTATTGCAGGTGATAGAAGTATGGGACATGAATTTTTTTTAAGTTGGATAATGTTCGGATATATCGAAAACCTTGGTTCTAAGTCATCAGACCTGGTGTCCCGGGTCCTCATCCCCCGCCCTAAGTGTGTCCTCCCCAACAGCTGTCTCGTAATATAGTGGGCTCTGGAGCCTGATGGGGGAGGCCCCATGCTTATCTAAAGGGAGGGTGTGTTGGCGCGTACCCAGGGACCGAGGTTCCCACCGCAAACTTGGGACAAATCTCTCTCCTTGCTTTTTGAGTTAATTAGTCGTGGTACGAGGAGAGGGGAGCTATTGCGGTGATAGAAGCATGGGACAGGGGTTAGGGTCCTCGGGTCCCACTCCTAACTATGGTCAAAAGTCTCTCCTTAGTTTTTGAGGTAATTAGTCATAGTATGAGGAGAGGGAGCTATTATGGGTGATAAGAGGACATGACCATAATTTTTTTAAGTTTGGATAATGTTCAGAAACATCGAAAACGTTGGTTCGAGGTCATTATACCTGGTGTCTCGGGTCCTGATCCCCCCTCCCTGAGCACATCTTCACCGACAGCTCTCTCTTAATATAATGGCTCTGGAGGCTGATGGGTGCGGTCCCTGGCTAATCTAAAAGTATATTTGGGTTACCAGGTGTCGGGGAGCTAATATTGATTTATGAAGGTTCTTTGAGGGATTGAATGGGAAATTGCAAGCCAAGTGATATTATTGTGTAGCTGAATACCGAGATCTAAGGGTGCATTCCAATACACATTACACCGAGAAGGAGTAACTAAGCATATGTTATCAAAATTACAACGATCTCGAAAAAATAAACGTAAGTTAGCGAAATTCGATTTAAATGAGTTTTCTCATCTCCCACAGTCTACTCCTTCGAGATCAATCTCTCGAAAGCATGAATCTGAGTGCTTGATATTGCAATAAGTGATTTTTCTCCGCCTTATATTTATCCTAACACCAAGGGACTGTTATTGCTATCTGTATAAACGACGAGACTACTGTAAAAATAAGAAAAGAAGTGATGCAGACGAAGAGGCGGCGACTACGTGAAGTCTCGGCATGACCGGCATCAACGCAGCACCGTGATTTGCCATCTCTAGTTGGCTAGGCACAGGCACTCGGATTTCCTAATTTTTTCCGTGTTGGTCTCGTGATTTATGCAAATAGCAATAATGAAAGGAGTCAGCGGCGGTGACTTCTCTAATTCTCAGGAATAAAGCTTAAAAGTACTTACTCGACTCCTGCTTTCACTCGATTCCGGCGATATTGAAATTTGCAATAGTGCTTAAGGATATATTAACTTAACAAAGAGACTCACCGACGATGCCCCCTTCCTGAAAAAATAAATCTTAAGGTAGCGAAATTGGGATTATTTGATTATTTCCGACAGGACTGACACATGACTCATGACTCAGAGTATATTCCCCCTCAAATATATTTCATTTAACCTCCTGTATATAAGTAGACTCTCAAAGGAAGGGTAGCGCTATTTGAATAACGCCTCATTGGATTGTTTTTTATGGATTTAATATGGGCAAGGGACATGCAGCTCACTTGTTGACAACTAGCGCCTGGTAGCCCTTGTGTGCGCTGGTGTGCGCGAATGTAATAGCAACTGGCGCCCAGTAGCCCAGTTGTGCGATAGCGTGCGCTAATGTAACAGGTTTCTCGTTGAGACCGGTATGACTTGTTACATTTCCTATTAGTGTTTAATGTGACCTCGTAGGGATATATTCAAATAAAATATCTTTTGTGAATCTTTACCTCCTGAAAGATTAAGGCTAAGGGAGTGAAAGTGTTTTTCGGCTGAAAGGACTCACCGACTGTGCCTCGCTACTCCGAAAAGAATTATGCTAATTATGCTAAGATAGCGATATTATGATTAAATCGTTTATTCTGGACACAAATAACACTTTCTCATGTAGATAAATCCATATCTGTCCAAATGATACCGTTAAGTCCCTGATATTCAAATAAACTGGATTATTTTCCTCGGAAAGATCACACTCTCGAAAGCGATGTTCTAATAGACGTAGTATTATTAAAGTGATTGACATCCTGAAACCACGTATTTTCCCTCGACATAGGCGAGGTGTTCAAATGTCAATTATTTAAATCATAGCGTATTTGTGATCTTTGCTCAAGGAATTGTGAATCTGGTGCAAACTGAATATTTGAAGGAACATATGTTGAAAGCGGGAGGCATGAGGCCGAAGTCATTGATTTAAGTGGGTGCTCAAATGCAGGGTTAAATATGCCATCTGGTGTACCTTACATATTGTCTATTCAATGCATATGTGATTCTGTATGTGAGTCAGAAACGGATAAAAATAAGTTACCATTATTCTAAGGGCTAGCAGGAGGTATAGGGTGCGGGACAGTATAAGACAACTTGGGGACATCTCCGTTAACTCCATAATTAGTACTGTATTTAACTAACAGAGAATTCAGTCGAATTTAATAAAACATATTCAGCCGGACTGTAGCTGCCAAGGACTTAGGGATATTCAATTAAAATAATTTTTCCAGCTTCGACGATTATCTTGTACCCTGTGTGTTGAGATGAGGGGGGATTCGAGCCTCACCCGGGATAGCAGTGGACCCTCGCAAACGCGCGGGGTTTCTCATTCAGCTAGCTACGAATTAAATACATCGAATTTAGGCACAAGAATGAATAGAATTGGAACTATACAAATTGAGAACAAAAACGAAATGTACCTGTGCTGAGCAGCTGATAGTTCTGCATATAAGGCACCGGAGCTTGTGCAGCGCTCTTCATATTCCAACACTGTGTTGGTGGTATTCGATTTTATTTTAAATATCCAGTCACATCGGTGCTACGCCCCGGCAATTTTTGAATCCCCACCGAGTGTCCCCCTGTAAAAAAAATCAGACATAGGGATATTCAATTAAATTTCTTTTTTACAGCCTCCACTATTATCTCGTGCCCTGTGTAGGTGATATTTGAATTCAGCCGCACTGCAGCTGCCTCGGCAACATCCTGCCGAGCGATATTCGACATTTCTGTCGTTTCATGCCTTGTATAAGAGTCTGTATATTTAAATATTCTGCGGAATTTATGCAGAGCTGTCGAGCATAGGTACGCAAGTTCATCTTGTTGTGCGGAGTTCGAATGGTGGTCCAATGTGGGTGTCAAAGCACATCTGCGCCCCGCTCTCTCCGCTCCACTCTTGACACCCATCTCTACCACTCGCTCATCCATCCCCTAGACCTCTTACAATCCTATTCAAGCATCCAATCCGGCATGTAAGTCGTGTTCATTCATTTTCTGAACATTATTTACTCTTTATATAGGCCCGAATGTCCGCTTTGCAAGATACCCTCTCAAGATGTCCCTCGACACAAGAAGCGGTTCCGTGTGCATGTTTATAGCCATACAAGCGGTAAATGTGATTCTCAGTTATATTTAACTCACTCTTATCATTCCTCAGGTGTCCCTTACGAACGAATCATCCGCACGGAACCCTTAGCTTTCCTTAACTTCCCACACGTCGAGAACGCCCAGCAATGTTGTTACCAGCACAAGGATTTCAGCAAGATCAAGACACATTTCAAGGACAAGCATAATTACAATTCATATGTCACCGCGCTCATTACTTTATGGCCGGATCCTCCTCCTGCTGATGTTATTGAAGTTGATTCTGCCAGAGGTAAGTCCGCTCATTTGTTCTCCAGGGTTATTTTAATTCTAAGTGGTTCATATGTCTCTTTTTTCGCTTTTCTCTGTCTCGCTCCATTTATATTTTTAATACTTCGTGTTCTTACTCTTTTTTCGATTGCGTCGCAATATCTGACTCTGTGAATGTTGGATTTGATCGCTTTGCATCGTAATATATATTTCTATCTCTGAATATTCACAATTGTCGCTTTCAATCTCTCAATAACATCCGGGTGATTCTATTTCATCTCGTCACATCTTATCACTCGATCTCTTCTTTTACCTGACTCCTTTCATGTCTGTAATACAATATATCACTCGATGGCCACATCCTATTCGATTTCGATTCATCGTTTTATTTCCCATGTCTGTTGGTCAATCTCCGAAAAAATTCCTCTGTTTCTATTTTATCTCTGCATATTGCTATTTTAAATGGCTCTGTTCGGGGCTCTATTTATTGCCTTCCACTCGTTGCGCACGTCCCATTCGATTGTGTCCTTTTTTTACGCTGTTGATATGTATTATCTCTCTCTATTTCATCATAATTTCAGCAGAGATGGATGGTTTTGATGCATCTCAAGGACAAGCACAACAGCAATCCATTCTACGAGAAAACATTGAACATCTGAAAGCACTTTGAGTTGAATTCAAAATTGTTAGAGACCTGAAGAATGTCCCTCAGCCCCCAAACGGAGGACCGCCTCTTCCAGGGATCAAGATCCTCTCAGGAATCGCCTGCTGACACTCCTCACACATTGCTCAGGACGTCAGCTCAATGGTGACTCATTGATATGGGTACCACACTGAAGGCCGCACAGCATACTTGGATGAATATGTGTGGCGTCCTGTCTGCCTTCAAGTGCTATCTGGATCTGCGCTAAGGTACTTTGAGGTCGTTCTGCCACCTGCTGCTGCTGCCCCACCTGGAGATCTTTTGGATATGTACAATGACCAACACAGATCAAAACTCCCGTTCCATGCCACTGTCAACCTCGCTCCCACCCTGAATGAAGTGCCCCCACTGCAAAAGGACACTGGTTGGCACTTTTTTTTTGCAGATGTCATCACTTCGCCAAAAGAAGTGAAGGAGTATATTCAATGGATCATTCCACCCCCACAGCATGCACCAGATGGATGGGAGACACGTCTGAATTCATTGAATTTCAATTTTTTGAAACTTACTTGTAAAGATGCACAAGACTCGTCTATGATTGTTTGTTCAGCGGTAATAGATTCTCCGATTCGTGATGAAACAAGACATTGGAGACCTCTAGATGATGGTTCAACTCTCAAGAAATATGCTGCCAGCCTCTACCACTTTCTTCTTGATATCTTGCACTCCTTGGATGATCGCGAGAGGATTGACAGGTTGGCATTGACAGAACAGGATTTAATTCATGCTAATGCTCTACTCAACGACCTCCAGCACAGCAAACAGCCCAATGTCGAACTCATCCATGAGCTCTTCATCCCACTGTGTTATCCACCCAAATTGGGTCCCAGGTCTTCAGGTTCGAAATGGAACAACCCGATCGAATACTTGATAGCATTACAAGCTCTTCAGGAGCAAGGTCAATTCATAGAACTCAGTCTCGCCACTCAGCTATTTGCGAAGGTCAAATATCAGATTCGAAGAACAATCCTTTAGAGTATGTTTTTATTAGGCTTTAATTTGCTATATTATGAACTCACTATTTAATTAGATCGGTCAAAGCAGTAGCAAAACAAACAATCCACATTGGCACTGATACTCCCTTCATTTCGATACGATATTATCAAAAGTACGCAACCTCGCTTGTCCTGTCTGATACACAGCCTCCGACAACTCTGGTCAGTGACGATGGGATAAACATTTCATACAAAAGTTCAACACTATCCATTACCCACTGGCGACAAGGATTTTCTCATGCACTTGAACAGACAGAGGCTCGCCTTGAGGCCTTGCGTTGTGGATTGATAGTCAATCTGGAAATGCTAAAGAACTATGGAGATGACTGGTCCGATGCACAGACCCCTGGTTACTCATGGACGGAGCATTCCGACTTGGGGAAATTCATGACAATACATCTCCAGCATTAGATTCGTAACACAGATATCTTTCCTTCATCAGTGATGGACAGCTGATCTTTGAACCCTGGTGTTGTGACTCGTATTTTAGGCGATATTGCTGCTCTGACTCGTCATATATGTATGCTGGCATATTTCTCTCCAGGTGGCAACAATCATCTTGCCGAGCATCAAGACCATAAACTCATCAATGTTACTCAACCGCGAATCGTCTTCCGACATATATGGTTGGCGATACGCCGAAATAAAACCAAGAATAAGGTGCGCTAAGGCTGTTTTATCCCTACCCTATGTCCTCCCCGACTGGGCCACCTCATTGAGGTGCTCCAACTCATTATTAGTCCGTTCGAAGCCCGGGTTGTTCACCATCTTTATGAAGAAGAGGTCTCTCTCATCACGAAGCAGTTTCCCTGGGTTCAGATGGGACAGAGGGTGACTGCGAGGACGATAGGGCTATGGGTGAAGGATTTTATGAAGGAGTACTGTTGTATTAAAGTCGGTGCGAGGGAATATCGGCAGCCTTATGTCGAGATCTGCAGAGTTTTTGTTGGATCAGAGCTAGATAGCTTTCTCGATGGAGACGATGTGGGAGATGATGACGTTGGGATTCTCCAGCAATCACATTCGGTTTCAATCGCTGAATCTCACTACGCGGTCGAGTACGGACGTTACCTAGTATGAATAGCCAACGTATGCGACGATTTTCAAAAATGTCCCGCAGGTTCTGGCGAGTTTGGGGCGGAATGGAAGGAAAGACAGCAACACTTCCAATCCAATTCAGGCAAGACCTCATGCGTGATGTATCGTATTCCATTGCAGACGTTATGGAAACTCATGGCACCCTATCGGAAGTCGCTATCATCACGCTTGTCTTAGAAATAATTGCTCAACAGCACAGCCAATGGACTGGAGAGTTCAAGAATGATCTCAGGACAATGATTATTGACATCCTTCTCGATTTGGGACTTGCAGATGGGAGAAGATCACAACAGATATATGATATTCGACCTTCATATTCAAGACCTTCTTGTTCGCACTTTGCTAATCAAGATATAATTATGGAGACGTCTTCAGGTGTCCACCCACCTGAACAGCCATCTTCAACGACTACTGAACAGCCTCTGTCGAATTATCTCCGCCCACTAGAGCCCTATTCAAGTGTTGTATGTCCCAATATCTCTTCCCCCGCTCAGCCTTCGTCAATTATTCCTCTGCCGGTGTCGAGTGTATTCTCTGCCAAGGCTTCCCCGCCCTTCAAGCCGCCTTCTGACGATATTCTCCTCAACCTTCTCAAGAAGCAATACCCTTGTATCCAATATCCAACCTTCAAGTCACCAGCTCAGCATATGATGGCTAAAATGAGTGTCGAAAGGAAGAAAAATTTCGTTGCTATAATGCCAACTGGGAGTGGAAAGAGCTTGAGCTGGATGTTACCAGTGTCGCAAAAATCCAAAATGCCTGATCATGCCTGCTGACCTGATCAGGACCTGGTCAGGGCTTGGTCAGGGCATGGTCAGGTATGGTCAGGGCATGGTCAGGTATGGTCAGACCTTCAATAACTTTAGTATATAATAATACCTCAGTACAGGATCAAACTGAAGCTGGCTGGATAATATATATTGTAATTTGGACCTTGAATAATTAGATTATAATAATAAATTTTGATGCAATTTGGAGGACAGAAGAGACTACTACTATCTACCAGCTCTCATTTGCATGACCTGAGGAGCTAATTGAGGTAAAAGGGAAAAAAATATTCCGGGCCTCAAAAATATGATAAAAACATCGCCAAATTACCCTATAGTTAGCATGTATCTAATAGAGAAAGGACTGATGTATATGGACTATTATCCGTGCCCTTTCTGATT
>KN837209.1:236019-246053 GCA_000827215.1 Sphaerobolus stellatus SS14 | reverse complement strand
GTCAAGTTACATAGATTAACCATATATGCTTTCATAAAAAATCGAATTATTTAGCCTTTACATAATATGTTTTCTGCAATACAAACTTCAGCATGCATAATCCCAAGTTAAATAAATGAATATGTATATAATAAGTCTTTCTAGCTAACATAAACATCTCAATAATTCAGATATTCGTTGTAATTATTGGAAAAATAGTTTCTGAAGGAAGCAATAAGGTTACAATTATTTGCCGACTTATGTGCTATGTCGTGTAATAACACTCCAGAACAAGATCACCACAAGTATCTGTGGCTTAACGGTTACAGTTTGACTCTTTTGGCGCTCAGAGGTAAACAAGTCTTGAGTTCAATCCCTGCTGCTGCTCATTATCAAACTAAGGCGAGTAATCTTCCTGACTCTTAATTAAAGTATATCTAATAATCAACTTGAATAGAAAATTATGCCTTCACTTGAAATGAATACAACTTCTGCTTTAACTTAGAACTTCCAATAAGTGAATACTTCTAATAAGATATATCAAATACTTAATGATATTTGAAGTGTATATACAACTCAGTAGTAAGTAAATAAATATGAATAGTGAATGGTAAGAAAAAGAAAATAATATTTTTGAATTTTTGAACCTATACCCTGATCACTCTGACCAAGCCTGACCAAGCCTGACCAGCTTGACCGACCTGATCAGTCTGATAGGAGCTTTGAATCTGATCAGTCTGATCAAGTCGGCCCGATCTAACGGTCTGATACTGCCTGATCATGCCGGGTCGGGCGTTTCGGATTTTTGTGACAAGCGTGGATCCAGGATGACAAAATGACAGCGATTATTGTCCCTCATTCCTCTCTATTGAATAACCATATCCACGCCGCTGAAGAGGCAAAGATTCCTTGTATCTGATGGACGGTTGAAACACTACGTGTTCCCCCTGGAACGAAGCTCATTTTCATTGCTCTTGAGAGTGCGACAACTCCCCGGGATTCCTATACATGGCAAGAGACATAGATCCAGGTCAGCAAACCGACCCAAAGCATGATAGGTTATAGCCATATCGCCACTCCTTGGAGCAGACTCGTCAACTCCCCCATGGCATCATCTCACACTTCTCTATTCCTTATTTGTGTAACGGACATTGTAAGTTAGCTAGTAGTACAAGTGCACTATAAGCGCTTACAGCGCTTCAAGCACTATAATTGATATTTTCTCTCTCTCTCGGTGCAATACCCGCATGTCAGATCCATAATACAATTGTGCTGTCTTCTTTTACACCTAAAGGGATGAGAAACATAATACACACAGTCAGTCACACTCGGTGACCATGCGATGACAGTTTGCTCCCTCGAGGCTCAGTAACAGCATGTAACTGAGAGCTGCTACATACCCGTACTGACCTACTTAAAAGAGGAAGGCTTCTCGTTCTCACCTGAGCATATCACGCCGCTTTTGTCACCTTGACATCCGCCATGGCACAAGAAACTCTCGCAGGTATTTCATTCATTCGTCGCTGCGGCTTACCCCGTAGGCTCATTTTTCCCATTTCAAAAGAATACGAACCAGTCAGGAGAGCAGTTGTTTTTCTCCGAATAAAACTTTTGGTTCAAGGGTAATTGCACTGATGGCGGAGTACGTTCATGTCAAGTTGTTCGAGGGTACGTCACCACGGTGGAGCCTATTTTAGATTCGTACAGATATTAAAAAAGACATTGGGAGCTCTTGCAGCATGTTTTCTAAAGTTTAAATGTAAATTTCTTCTTATATAATTTATATATGCAAATACAGGAGTTCCCAAAACCAGCAAGCAAATGCCTGACCAAACCATTCCATGCTTTAGGAGTAAAACGATAATAAATCAAGAAATAGATGATGGGTCGCAGATTGGTAATAATTCAAGTTCCAGACTTGCCATACTGCTCTTTTCTTCTTCGGGATTGGCCACTTGGAATCCCCACCGCCTGTCAGTCGCCTCTTTCTGTGCGCCTTTACTGGCACGATCCTTTGCCTCTCGGATACCTTGCTGGTGCGGGCCCGAGTTCTCCTTCACATGCTGAACCCGTATTCTTCGCCCTTGTCTTCTTATTCGAGTCATAAGCCGCGGAAGATAGGCTTGAAGAGTCATATCGTCGTCCTGGATCCCTTCATTGCTTCCTTTGTCCATGAGGTTCACAGCGTCTTTAATCACTTGAATTTTCTTAGAATATTCTCTAATGCGGTGGCAGGATATCCTTACGTGTGATGCATCTCCCGCTGGTGACGCGCAGCCGGATGGGGGCGTTTCCTAGAGGAGCAGTTTCTAATGCTACCACAACGGCCTAAATTGAAATTAAATTAGACAAATATTTGGTTCAAGTGTCCTTACCGCCATTAATCCTATCTTCAACCTCTGACTGCCCGGGCACCTTAACCAGATGTCCCTATTCACTCTTAGTAAACATCGAGCTCCGAATCCTCGAATCATTTGTACGTACAAAGGATCATCTTTTCCCCACCAAACGCCAATACCTACGTTCCCTTTCTTGTCTTTGTAAGCTTCACAGTATGCTGTATCCCATTCTCCAGGAGCAAGGATAGTGATATTCTCGGTTGAGTCGGCGTCTAACGATAACGCCTCAAAACTCAGTTGTTGAAGTTCCAAGTCAGTGGCCCGCCTGGAACTCAGAGGCGAACTCAAAGGCGAACTCGGAGGCAACCACGGAGTGGACCTCGGAGCTGAATTCGGACTCGGAGTCTGACTCGGACTCGGAGTGGGCCCATGCAGGGCAGCCCAACCATGTCGTGCGAAGGCCTCGGCCTTTTCGTAGGTAGGGAACTTTTTAAACATGGCACCTTGAATGTCTCTTATTTGGGGTTCACATTCTGCCCTGTATGAATCTTAGGTCGGTCAAGAACCTCGATGCAGGAATGATTGATAGGCTGACCA
Organism: Sphaerobolus stellatus SS14; assembly: GCA_000827215.1. NCBI lineage: Eukaryota > Fungi > Basidiomycota > Agaricomycetes > Geastrales > Sphaerobolaceae > Sphaerobolus > Sphaerobolus stellatus. The sequence continues at coordinate 243,138 of KN837209.1, read as the reverse complement.
TGACTCATAGATGCCTGGATTGCGACCTTTATGAACTGCGTAATACCACCTCGAGGGGGTGGACATGGCGAGTGGGTAAGGAGGGACAACGACTGTGGGAGTGGTTAAGGGAAAGCGGCAAGAATCGACCGTTGACGTGCCAGTTTAGGTGTTATAAGGCAACGGTGAGACGCCCGGAGGGAAATACGATTGATATATACGTAATGGTACATTGGATATTACACGAGCCTGACCTATGAAGAATGTGTGAGTCAACGGTAAAGGATCATAATCTTCCTTGTAACCTTACTCAAAATCTCCTGTTCTCTCCATCTCCCTCAACTTTTCCTCACTTCACAAGACATTAAACTGAGCTTCAAGTGTCAGTATAAGTAGTGACAATGAGAAAGAAACACCTTAGGATTCTCATCCGAAGGTATCGTCCAATTACATTCAGGTTGAGCAGGCATCGCCTCTCCGAGTCCCGGCCAATCTGTCAGCATCTTCATTTCTTGCTTTGCTAACGTGACCGCGTACGTGTTTGAAATGCACCAGACGTCCCTTGTAGCCGGATTCGTCTAACAGATGGGCCAGGCACGCGATGACCTCTTTGTACTTGACCGCTGATACCAGATCGCATTTCATCGATGAAGTCCTACTCGTATGCTTTTAGGTTATGAATGCCAAATTCAAGTCAACGGATTCGCTGCAGCGAGACACCGAGGATTTCGTACAACAGCAGAAGCGGAAGCCTTTGTAAAGATTGAAGCTGCATCAGGAAGCGTTGTGGCAGCGGTAAACGGCAGTATGGCAGCGGCAAGCAGCATTGTAGCATCCAGTGATGCGATGAGAAGAGCCGTAACTCAAAATGTTGCTGAAAAGACATCTTACATGCGAAGAAAAACAGCTAACATGGATGAAACTGGATGGACTGTTGTGTATACAGACGGCGCCTGTCAATGGAGTGGGCAGTTTGGTGCTATGGTCGGAATCGATATATGGTGGGGCAATGACGATTCAAGGTTCGGTGATCCTACGTCTCATATCAAAATAGAGCTAATCCCTTTTGAAAATCGCAGAAAGGCGTCCTGGTTATCAAACGAATCATAATCATCCGGAATTAATCGTAAGTGTATCTCCGTATGTAATCCGTGGCATCTCCGACTGACTATTTCCATCTGAAGAAGTTATATTTAGAATAGGGTTTTATGGGGGGGGGTGCAAGAACTTTATCGTAGCGGCATGTCGTTGCATGCCAGTCCCCGACTTCAGGCCCTGAAATCTGCGACGGAGCGAAATTTAGACTGTCGTACAATTTGATGTACCATGTCGTTGAATCTCTAAGCCGAGCTTGAAGCTGTAGTTTTTTCCCGTTGTTAGATCTCAATAACAATTACCGCTCATTTTAAAAACTCTTCGTATATTGGAAAGTGAAGGTTAATTCAGTTTAATGTATTAGGACCGGGAATAGTAAGTGCTTTGGTGATTTTATTTTTCAAGTTATTCAAACTATTTTACATTTCCCTCTATGCCAGTAATGAGTTGCTAGCCATGCAGGGATGAAGGAATTAAGGTAACCCATTGACTGGTATTTGACAGAATTGACAGCGTGGCATCAAGCAGTAATCTAGGCTTTCCTACAGCCTGCGAATTTCAAAGCCACTGTCTGACAGAATGCGTTGGAATAGTAGAACGAAAGAAAATCAATGTAAGACGTACGTCCGTGGAATTGCTGTACAAGGCGATCTTCATATAATCTCCCTAGATAACCGTTCCGAACTAAGAGTGTAAATTTAGACAGAAACCACCGGAGCGGCCAAAGCAGACGACAGAGCACAATAATACTCAGGAAAACCGATGACGAAGCTCCCTTGATATTTTAACTACAATAAAGGTTTCAAGGGTTGACGGAGGGATATGGGACACGGATTTGGTGTGTTTTACAGGATCACTGTAACTAAATACAAGTAGTATGTGTATAGTGCCATCTAGTAAGTTGATTATTGGCCCATCGAAATCTTTGTTTAAGCTTTGCTGATCAGAAGCCGGATGTATATACTTAGATAATACGGTAAGCTGTTAACAATGGAATGAGAAATCTGTACATGACAAAGTTTCAATAAAACACTTGCTATATATGATATGTGTCAGGGAAGTATGGGCAAACTCAAGAAGCTGATATACCATGCGCTGACGGTCAGGAGGGATGATCACCCTTCATGGAACAGGACTCAGGGGGGGGGATCAATATACTTTGAGCAGTTTTAGCTCAGGATTTAGTGAGGCTTTGCTAGTGCAGTTGATGAGGTTATACATCTACTTGGTCTTCATGGCCAATTCACAGCTTGCAGATTTATCATGACCACTGGCGAAGATTGCGGAGAACAGGAAAGAAGAGACGGTGTACAATAAGTACAAAGCATTCAACAATTCAGTAATATACAAGATGAGGAAATATATTGTGTAGGTAGTTATTGGTTTAGCTTTCTCTAGACATGGAGTATCCATATCGAACTTTGAAGGAATGTAGCCACGAATTTGAGGCAGTGAAGCCCTTTATCCCTAAAAGTTTAGCTTCACAAAGCGCTTTGTGACTGTTTGAAGTGTAAGTTTCAAGAGATAATATAGAAATTTGAGGAGGATTCGCCCATAAATGCAAGCTAAACTTTAGTGTTCTGATTTACCTCAGGTGATACCCCACTGCTGATTTACAGACCTTGTTACATTCGAAGGTGGATATACTGGGACTGGAGTTCGCCATTGTTGTGCCCCGTTGCCTGGGTATCTTTTGGGACTGATTAAGAGCTTGGCCAGTGGCGTATACCTACGCTCATTACAACTCGTTATCACCCCAGGTGATAGGGATTTACATTCCAATATCCGCGCTCTTCAGCATCTGGAAGAATTGTCAGTGGATTGCATTGAGTATGCATATTGTCGCATTCCCCTATCCATGGTCATCCGGGAGCCATATCCTAAGCGGCTCGAACGTCTGACTTGGCTATCCCTCACTGGAAGCATCCATCAAAATCCCTTGACTATCTTCCAAGATTGGGATTTACCGTCCTTAACACATTTATGCGTCGATGCCGGGTCATATTGTAGGGATTGCGATCTGAGCACTATTCTTCAGTGTTCCGGAAAAAAACTCAAGACCCTTAGTTTAGGCGGTGATTTTGCCATGGATGACCTCCCTCTTGCTGAATACTGCCCAAACTTAACATGCTATGAAGTCGATTGGACATTTTCCTTGGTAACAGTATTATGGCACCCCACACTCGAAGACCTCATTTTCCACTGTGACGAAACTTTGATAGGTACCCCTAGGACGCCACAGCATAGACTGACAGACCAAATCGCTACGGTCGTTACTCACCGTGGAGCATGGGAGCAGTTACGCAGGATTGTCTTCACTGCATGGGATGGTACAGAGATCCCTACACGTGGGCTACAAGTTTTGCGGCAGTCCATTAATAATGGAGTTCAGGGAATGATGATTTCTCGAAGATACATTTTCAATTCTCCTCCTCCTAATTGACCACATCATTGGTGGAATATGGCACATCTCGAGTATTTTGGCGAAGAAGGTATTGAATGCTTGGGAAAGAACAGTATTCAATTGTTGGGTGATTAGGATAGGCATAGGTCATTTATAAGTTACATAAACAATAAATGGGAGTGTTTGTCTAGCAGAACATATAGCAGAATATATGCAGTATCCACTGCCCGATATTAATATTCCACTTTAGACCTGAGCGGAGATGATAACACACTGAGTGCAAGTAACCCTAAAAGTCCCCACGTAGGGCCTTGCCGGTGCGAAAGCGAACCCTGCGCACTTCTTGACTTCGGCCTTGAAGACATCGAGACCGATGTAATTGATGGTGTACTTGAGACAAGTGTTCTTGTGGCTATTGTTTGAGATCCTGTCAGCTACTGCTAACGAAGAGAGAAACAGACATACCTGTTCACATCACCACAAGCAGCTATTTTAGAAGGATTTTTGACCGAGGCCGGTCTAGGGTGTAGGAACGAAATATGGAGTTAGGGTTAGCTAACCCTAAATGACAAGGATGACCGTGGACTACCAGCTGGGTATTCACGGCCATGACAGTGTGTCACATTGTGTGACACCGTGAACACCCAGCTGGGTGTTTACGGCCGTGAACTACCAGCTGGGTATTCGCGGCCGTGACATGCCGTGAACACCCAGCTGGGTGTTCATGGCCGCGCCGGCCCAGCTGAATATCCACGGCCGTAAACACCCAGCTGGATGTTTACGGCCGCGCAGGCCCTAACCCTATTATTATGTGAGGCGGGTACCCGCCTCGCGCCGCGCGGCGATGCGCGCCTAGTTAAGCGCCCGACGCAAAGTGAGTTAGGCGCCCATTTTTCATACATTTTCCGCAAAATGTAGGGGTGCGCCGGGCGCCTAATCGGCGATGCGCGCTTACTCGGCGCAAAAAAAAAAAATTGGTGGAAAAACATTACACTGCACCAGGCATCTAATCGGCGATGCGTGCTTACTCGGCGCAAAAAAAAAAAATATGAAAAACATTACACAGTGCGCCGGGCATCTAGTCGGCGATGCAATTCGGTGCAAAAAAAAAAAAAATTGAAAAACATTACAATGTGTTGGGTGCCTCATTGGCAATGCGTGCCTACTCAGCGCAAGAACATAGCTAGTATGACGAGGAGAACAGGTCTGCTCAGCCGGAAGGGGCACCGCTAAGGCTTCAGTCAGAGTGCTTCTGGATATTTATACAAATATAATAATATAGTGTTTTCAACCTCATCCAGAATGGCTGTCTGCTCCGTTAATATTCTAGCTATTTGATATGTGAGAAGAACCAGGGAGCTGCATAGTGGGGAAGGGGGTGCCTCTCAGTTATATAATGATGTAATCAAATCATATCTCGGCTATAATATTAAGCATCAGTGATCAGATATGATCTTCATTCCCCCGTTCATTTTATATAACTCGATGTCTTATGAGGAGGTGGACATGGCTGCTCTGGCTGAAGAGTGACCACTCTGGCTTAGATAACAATATCTGCGGGTACCCAGAGGTAAATAATCTGGGGAACCCATTGTCAGGAATCATTGCATTCTTGGTTAATAATTTTGCTATTTGTTATGTGAAGAGGAACAGGGAGCTACATACTAGGATGGGGCTCTCACTTATTTAACAATACAATAAGCTATAATTTGATGTATATGATTGGTTTGTGAAGGTCTAAATGTGATCATGCTTTCTTTTGTTTGTATACCTGGATATTTGATGAGGAGGAGTACAGGCTCGCTCTGGCCAAAGGGGGGCTGCCATAGGGTAGATAAGTGTATATGCGGGTATGCAGAGGTGGATAATCAGATGACACACTGTCATTCATCATTGGTTCATTGAATAATTACCTATGAATTTAATATGGGAGAGGGACAAAGAGCCAGTGCAGCGGGCTTGTTGACAACTAGCGCCCAGTAGCGCTATTGTGCGCTAGCATGCGCTAATGTAACAGGTTTCTTGTTGAGACCCGACTGACTTGCTACATTTGCCATTGATGTGACCTCTTAGCAGTATCTTCAAATAAAATGCGTTTTGTGAATGTTTACCTTCTGAAAGAATAGCGCTAAGGGAGTGAAAGTGTTTTCCTGGCTGAAAGGACTTATCGACTGTGCCTCCTTGCTACTCCACTGCCTGCAAAGAATTATGCCAATTATGCTAGCGCAGCGATATTATGAGATTTATTCCGCATACAATTAACATTTATCCTGTAGATAAATCCACATCTGAAAGGTAAGGATATTGAAATACAAGAATTATTTCCTGTTCTTTTTGCGTGACTCTTTCAGAAGAAATGCGAAGTCCGTGATATTATAGTATCACTCAGTCAGTGTGGACCCCCCCCCCCCAAATGATAACGCTAATTCCCTGACTAGGGTTGTGAGCACCATATTGGCAATGTCGAGGTATGATGCTTCCCCTTCCACACTCTTCCCCTCGCTCATCTCACGAATGGCGCCTCCAGGCATGTCGGGATCATCCCTGTCGCCAAGGAACGCAAACTCTATGCTGGGCGTGTCGATAGTGAAGGAAATCTTGCCCCCTCCAGTAAGACCTTCTCTCTATATATAACTTGCTAACACTCGTTATTTTATAGAGAGGTCTGGACTCACCGGCGACGCAGTACCACGTGCTTGCTGCAGATATATGACTCTGGGAAATGCCTAGATAAAGGGAGTTTGCTTCTAACGTGTTCCCCCCTCTGTGGCGATTCCCCGCTTATACTATGCAGGCTCAGGATCAACTTTCCTATCTTATTCGGGGTTGTGAGGATGTTTGTCGTATTGTTGATGCCCCCACACTGACACTAGCCCTGTTGCTGGGATTATAGTAATCATAACTAAAGCTTGACTCATGTGTATGTGTTTGCTGCTTTCTACTGTTGAAGTTCAGAGTAAATGAAGTTTTCTAATATGTCTGGCAACTGCATAAAACAAAATATTCGCCGGTCCGCATCTCCCCACAAGAAGCAGAAATGAGAGATTGGAAGGAAACTATATTCAAACGAAGGCGGTTAGATATGAACAGCGAAGTAGAGGATACGCAGTGGCTCACCCAGTTTCATCTCTTTAGTTGAATTTCAGGTTCTTGATGTTAATAATCGTATTGTCCACGAGTGAGTACCTATGGGCAAAATGCGTTTTTGAATTTTAAGCTGAATTTCTGATTATAAACCACTGTCTATTAATACCATTTGTTGGCCGTAGTGTTGTACCTAGGGCCTTTGCTGAATGTGAAAACCCTCGACCCGTCCCTGTCGAGTGATTTAATTACTTCAGTTGCGTTTGGCCTCACAGTGAGGCTGTTGAGTGACCATCCCCCAGCATCTCTGTATGTGACTTTGATGGGGTTCTTTCCGCCTTTGTTATTGACCCAGACAGTGACTTTAGTCATGGCGGTGAATTATGGATGGAGAGAGGTTTCTGGGGCGCGTGTAGTATAGGTTTTATATAGTGCAAATTAAATAGTGCTTCTAGCAACAAAAGACGCTGCTAGCGTCAGCAAGACACCTCAATGCTATTCCTGCTCATGTTCAGTTTCATGTCTCTGTTGGAAGTTGACTTGTCCGTGGATGTCAA
>KN837209.1:183162-205310 GCA_000827215.1 Sphaerobolus stellatus SS14 | reverse complement strand
ACACTCCAGACTCTAGACTCCAAACTCTAGATTCCATATTCCAGACACCAGACACCAGACTCCGGACTCCAAACTCCAGACTCCAGACTCCAGACTCCAGACTCCAAACTCTAGATTCTGAACTCTAGATTCTGAACTCTAGACTCCAGACTCCAGACTCCAGACTCCAGACTCCAGACTCCAGACTCTAGACTCTAGACTCCAAACTCTAGACTCTAGACTCCAAACTCTAGACTCTAGACTCCACACTCCAGACTCTAGACTCCATACTCTAGACTCCACACTCCACACTCCACACTCCAAACTCCAGACTCTAGACTCCAAACTCTAGACTCCAGACTACAGACTACAGACTCCAGATTCCACACTCCGAACTCCAGACTACAGACTACAGACTACAGACTCCAGATTCCACACTCCGAACTCCAGACCCCAGACTCCAGACTCCAGACTCTGAACTCCAGACTTCAAACTCCAGACTCCAAACTCCAGACCTCAAACTCCAGACTTCAAACTCCAGACTTCAAACTCCAGACTCCGGACTCTGGACTCCAGACTCTAGACTCCAAACTCTAGACTCCAAACTCCTGACTCCAGACTCCAGACTCCGAACTCCAAGCAGCAGGAAACCTGTTTGGAAAATACTGTGAACATTATCTGGAAAATGAGGAGGACAAGTACTAGTAAATAGTGCAGAATATTCCAGGAAAACAGCCTGTAAAATAACTTGGAATGCAACTTGGAAAATCCTTGGAAAATTACTGGAAAACATGCTGGTAAATAGCAAGGATATTTTAATTAATCCTTGACTTTTCCAATGTGGTAAGTATCATACTTTCTCAGGGTGGAATAACACCTGGAATACATCCAACTTCTCCATAAATTTCATACACCATTCTAGTCATTATCCAGGCTTTTATCAGGCTCTGAAAATATTCGGAATAGTTGATATAACCTGGATATTATCCAGGCTCAGAAAATGACAGGGAAATACCAACTTTCCCTCACAGTTTTAGGCTTTTTTCCAACGCATTTTCTTGGCTTCTTTCCTACCACTTTCCTGTCCTGGAAAGCACCAGGAAAAACAGACAAATTCCAAACATTTTCCAGGGCTGGATGACAGCTGGAAATTAAACTCAAATCCAGATCTTTTCCAGACCATTTTCCGGTCTGGAAAATATTGACCAGCCTGCAGTGCACGCAGTCACAGAATGGGAAAATTGATCATCTAGAGAAGATAATCGAGTCCACTTTTTTATTTTCCGAGACAAAGGAATGAAGGTTAGAGCGCCAACGACGACGAAACTCATGGCGAACACTTTCCGCGCCAATATGACGCGTCGTCGCCGATATAATCCTCCACTCCTATTCGCTAGATGAAGTTTACCCTTCTCATGTTTGACTCCCTTTGGCTTAGTCATGCGTCCTGGCTCGTCTTACGTCTAATTCATCACTTCGTTCTCACCGTTTTCCATGTCCTCATCGTTTTCTATCTCCTCATCGTTTTCCACGGTATCAACGCTCCAAACCTACTCATTCCCGTTCCACTATCACCGATGCACTTCACGCGCGATTGAAACCAAGTCCGTGCCTCCCAAACTCAGATGACTGACTCCCGGATGACAAGCGTACTAGGCCACTTCGTCCCCCTGGCTTCTCGTCTTTTCGCCACCACATGTGCAACTTACATGTCTACTTCCACCAAAGGAATGAATAGGGTATCTCAAAGGCTCTCGAGGCGGCAAGCAAAGCTGCACAGAGCACATGGCCACGGGCAATTCAGCATTAGCGCGGGGAATAGGGGAGGTATAGCCACAGTTGCAGCGATCGATGTTAACGCGGGAATTGGTTCGGTAGGACGATGTTGCATCTAATGACCTATCGACATTTTCCTAGGGATTATTGATTAATTAAAGGGAACACTCCTCATGATCTTTAATGAAACATATACCCGACTGGCTACCCGGCACTTCTTTCAAAAGGCTGGCGCGACAGTGGTGTCAGAATGCAACGGCGATGAACGATTTACCTTATGAATATGCTAAGGCACAGGTGGTAAGTACCTTTATCTTTTACCTTAAATCACCTTCTCATTTAATTATCTTGAGTTCTGTAGGCTACAGGAACACATGAACCAAGCTTCGTTTCAGCCCATTTGGATGATCTTGTAGCGAAAGACAAACTTACACCAGAGGCGGAAGAGGTCGTGAAGAATGCGGCGGGTATTGTATTTGCTGGAGGGTCTGATACGGCAAGTTATTATATTCCATTTTTCTTCATGCCCTCTGATCGTCCGAATCGTTCTGCACAGACTGTCCTCCAAATGACATTATTCATCCTCGCGATGGCATTATTCCCTGATGTCCAGAGGAAGGCCCAACGAGAGCTAGATAGCGTATTAGGAGGAATAAGATTTGTTGAATTTGAGGATGAACCTGAGCTTCCGTATATTTCAGCAGTGGTGAGGGAGACATTGAGATGGCATCCGCTTCTACCACAATCTGTCGCTCATGCGGCATTAGAAGAGGATGTTGTGGGGGAATATTATATTCCAAAAGGCTCCATCGTCGTGGGAAATACATGGTATGTCTTAGCTTTATTCTAGGAGAGCTGAACGCGATTTTATTTGTTACTGTACCCAGGCGATTACTTCACGACCAAGACGATTTTGGACCCCAACCCGATCAGTTCATGCCTGAACGATTTTTGAATAAAACCGCTAGGCGTGATCCTGAGGTTACGGGAGCGTTTGGGTATGGGAGAAGGTAGAGATATATCATATCGTGGTGGTTTGCTCGACAGCCGATGCATTGACCGACCTTCTTGCAGGATTTGTCCTGGTAGACATATGGCGCAAAATCTCCTATTCATTGAAATTGCGTCGATCCTTCAGAACTTTGAGATTTCGGGTCCGTTGGATGCGAATGGGAAGGAACAGCCACTGGTGTACAAGATGACTTCGGGATTCTTTTCGTGCGTTCTTCGTTTGAAAAAATGGGGATAGCTGATAATGGGTACCTAGACATCCCGTTGATATGGAATTAAGCATTCGACCACGATCTGAGGCGGCTGTGAAGTTGATTGAGGAAACGTTGAAGAGGGTAATGTGAAGGTGGATTCAAGTACTTGAGCGACTCGACTCAGTGGTCTTTAGAACTGTAAGGAATCGAAGCCTTGGAGATGAAGGACAGTGTTTTGTATGTGTATATATACTTCAATTCGGAAGAAATAAAGATCATACGTAATCTGTGGGAACGCTCCCAGGTTGCTTGAATACCAAATATCCGCAGGGTAATCACTCTTCTGCTTCGCAATCGTATATAGCATGTGGGAGGGGCTTGATTTGGCATGTCACGAGGTCACGATTAAATGGAAGTCACAGTGACTCAGCCGTATGGTAAGGGATAAGGGAGCGAGCGAGCGACTGGTATTATGGAGGACACCTTTAAATAATACTCCCTAGCTTGCCGGAAATCTATCACTGGCAAGGACCAGCGAGACGTATGGTACCACAGGTACGTTTACCTGCACTAGCGAAACCAGGGCGAAATTTACGTGTATGATCGAGCAGGATAAGCAATCCCAGGTTCGGGTGGGAAGTCTATATGGAGATTACATTTAACACTGTGAAATTCACGTGTACGATCAAACAGGGTAAGCAATCCCTGTTCCGGCAGGGATGTTTATATGGAGATTACATTTACAGCATGTGAAATTTACAAGAGTATATACGATTTAAGTAGTATTTGATTAAATATATGTAAGTAAGTATTAAGTAATAATAGTAGGATTACCAAAATAAGACATCAAAAAGTCGGATTCGCTTCCCATATTTATTTCCAAATAGGTTATTGCGCCGAAAAAGGCTTGGGATGGATCACGTGACAGACGCGACTGGTTCGAAGCAGTGCTTTCACTGCCCACCACCACATATCCACGATGCTCTTCCTGCCCACAATTCCCGCCATATCTCCATCCATATTCAACAGAATATTCCACTTTGACCATGGTTATAGCTGCAAGTAAGCCTTCAGCACCCTATCTAGCGATTCCGATATTATCGGCCAGACTAGTAGCCTACCAAGACGGCATGCACGGCGGCGGCGGGGTGCAGCGGCCGTATAAAAGGCTCGTACCCTGCATTTTCTTCTGTTTTTGAGTACGTCCTCACCGCAAGCTATGGGAATATCTGAGCAGGAACGGGTATTCTTTTCTTCCCTCAAGACACAGGAAGTCAAAGCATATCGAGAATGGGTACGTCCTGATGCATTCTACTCCTTTTTGGTGGTCTTCTAACCCTCTTCTAGGCTTTTCCCAAGGTCGTTGGTGACAGAGCTCACGACCCGTCCTTTACACTTCAAAATACGCAGCAGTGGATCCAAATGGCCGCGTTTAAGCTCTTCCAGAGGGTTGGACGCGTTACAGCACCTAAAGACACGTCGAATTCACCTGTGGAGGACGCGCTCTTAGGTGATTTAGAGGCTTACCAGCAGTTTGTGTGTTTCCTTTCTTCATCCTTTCTGCTCTACCCTCACTGTATCTGCACAGCTGTTGCCATCCGGTCTTCGCAACCACAAGTTCTTTGACCTGGAGAACGCGGAAATCTGGGCTTTGGTGCGACCTTTTGATGCGTTTTTACGGGAAAAACGCGTCGAAAAGCGCGTCGAAAAGCGCGTTGATGCTTCTTCTAGTAACAGCGACATGGTCATCATAGACGACGACAGCCCTCCGCCAACTCCCAAGAAAATCAAGGAAGAACCCACACCCGATGAATTTGCTTATGGTTTGGGATCTGGGAACAAAGATGACCCCTTCATTTTCGACTTCAACAGCTCCAGCAGCCCCCTTAGAAACCCACAGATTGACACCCGCAAGCGCAAACGCGGCCCATCCACCCCTGTGACATCTGAATACGATGCCAGTGTTACTGACTCTGATTATGCGCCTCTCAGCTCTCCGCCACGAAAACGCATAATCTCGGAGTTGGGTCACCAGCCTGGTATCAAAATAACTCGGAAGACGACTGTCAGCGGTATCAAAGTGATCAAGGAGCTGCCCAAGGTCTGGACTGTCCCAAGAGATGGTTCTGCTTATTTGGTCGACATCACAGAGACGGCAAACTGATCATCTCCGGAGTTCTGCCCTTCCCACGGTTCGGCATAGTTCTCTTGGGAGGAAAATTCTGGCTTTTCGCATCGACCGTAGGCCGGGCAGATGTCCGGAGATGATCAGTTTGCCGAAACACATGCGAGCTCGGCTAATCTCCCGAACCTGTTAGCCACTGCTAGGCGCAACTCGTCTCTCGAAAGTACCTATCAAGTACACTACAGGTGAAGCTGCGTATCCGTGTCTGTCTTCTCTCCCCCGAATCAAGCGTAAAGTAAACACACGGGGTACGGGATGGTATTCTATTTTTTTTTTGCAACCGACGACAGTCGCGAAATTATTCGGCACCGTGGACCAGGGCTCAGTAGCCAACTTGTAACGATCGACGTCTACCATGCGACGATGCCTTAAGGGCATGAAACATGGAAGGGTATAGTGGTGCCTGCCATCCATTAAACGACAATCTAAGGATGAGATCGGAATCAATGTATGTCGGAAAAATCGAAAAGAGATTATAAACCGTGGCAGCGTTACGGTAACGCTGCCACGGTTTATAATGACTTTACTATGAGTTTATCAGACGCCAGGGACTTTGCCATACTTTACCAGATGTTTACAAAGTACCCTCATCCCAATAAGCTAGTTTTCGAATTTTCAATATTAGGACTATAGAACCAGCACTATGTTGACTTAATTGTTCAAGAAAAATCGAATAAACGCGTCACTATCTACAAGGTCATTCAAGTAGTATTTACCTTCTTGCTTATCTGAGGTCCAGATGCAGTGGCATCCACGTACAAGATAATTCAACGAAACAAAGCAGTAGTCTTTTTCTTCCAATACCCTGCAGCCTTCCCATTTTGTGTTTGGCCGCCAGGAGGAGGGGTCGAGCATTTGGACGAATGCAAGGTCGCACCGCCTTCCCGACGTATCCTCACAAGTGAAAATGAATTCTAGACAGGCAAATGTAATAGGATTAGTGTTTATAACAACGAAATCATAGTGGGGCCGATGATGAAATTCTGGATTACAGCGCAGGATGTCGGTTGTCTCTCTCCAATCTTCGAGTGACATGTATGACAGATACAGGCACTGGTATGGCTTTAATTAATTACGGACCGGAATATTCAGTAAGATGTATTATTCGAAGGATGCCATTGACATACTATCAGAAAACCGGCTGGACGATATTCCTCCTTCAACTCATTATCAAGGAAGTCCCTCAATCTTCTCCAGAAATTTCAATATCTTGGTAAGCTAGCCTTTGTGCTCTGAAAATGATCTAATGTAGTCTTTTTCAGAGGCGATCCGAGAGCATAATTCTCGTTGAAGTGGACTGGTAGTGGTGCAGGTTCGCAGTCCTCCATCCGTGCTTCGGCACTGGCAGCTTTGTGCAATTGTTCATCATGAGAATCAACGAACATCCGAATTCTCGCAATCCCTTCTTGATTCTCATCGATGCGAGTAATCTAACGTAGGCTGAGGTGAATCAAAAGTGTCTGTTACTTGCCAACAATGACACAAGACTTGCCTGCGGATCAGTGTCCTTGAAATTCGTAAGTCTATAAGCTTACTGAATTTCTTGTTGAAAGCCTTCTCCTGGGCGCGTACTAAAATTCTCGGTATTGCCCTTATGCTTGATATCACCGGGTAGATGGATCAGGTTGTGGTGCTTTGGATAGTTGAAGCTCTTTCCATAGTCCTTCGTAATTTTCTACCACGAAATTAGCAGTGGCCCTGGTGCTTTGAAGACTATATTTACCTTGCAATATGTTTCATATTTGACCAGAAACTGCTTGTATGTTTTGAGATGATCCTCACTTACAACACGAAGTCCAGCAAGTGCTCGTAGAATGGCACATAGTCGGACCGAATGGAGAAGAATGGAATTGTGAGGCAGGAGCTGCACGATGCATGGAATGATTCACTGTTCTGTCGTTTAGTCAATCACTCAGGTACAAAGGAAGAAGTGTACCTTCAAAATATCCCAATATGTGTTTCCATCTGCGTAAGGGATTTCTGCGACATTCTGGAAGTGTTTTAAGCCACGCCAGCGTGGTATTTGTCGCATACTAAGGGATTTAAATGTGTTTATCAAATATTTTACATGCCCGAGGACACTGAGAACTAAAGGCCACGTATGCTTTCCCCATTCACCAAGATCAAAAGTGTGAAGTACATCATAGGAGTATGCAGCATAGGGGTCAGAGTTGTGTATCTTCCAAAAGGCATTCTGTAAGGGATTGAGATAAGTTTGCAGACTGACTTGAGACGACCAGCAAATGTACCTCTACAAAATGCAGGCCTATATCTCTAAGTATGGACATTCAGGCAGTGACCCCAACCACTTTTACCTGCTTAAAGATACCCATCATGTCTGCTTGAGTCCGTGGAGTAAATATCTTCGAGAACCTAGTAAGTTCTTCTCGAATGGTGAGGGTTAAGGGTTAGGGTGTTTAGCCTTTGGACCCCGTGTACCACATGAGGAGCAACTTTCTTCTCTATCAATTGAATGTATCACAAAACCAGGATAGAGAACTTGCCGGATTTCATCACCGCATTTTAGAGTATCCCCGTGATGTGAACATTTGGGGAGGGACATCAAAATAACACATAGGACCTTATGGTACACTTCTTGCTTGAACTGAGCCAGCTCAACGGAACTGGGTGTATCATCCTCATTCTACCAGCTGGGGGGTAGGTGAGATGTGATGACAATGATGAGCAAATACAATGGTAGTGAGAATTTGAAATGAACACACCAGATGTTGGCCCCTGGGAGCCACAGGCCTCTTCAACCTCTCCCTCCCTCTGGAAATAGACAGACCTGGTAAGTGTAAAACCCCCTGTCCTTTCCTGAGGCAATCACTTGGACTTGCCCTTGGCAGCACAGCACAGCACAGACAGATCATAGCTGGATGCTTCAGGGCTACATCCTGGTGATGGTTTTAGGTAGGACACAGAGAATACAGAGAGCCCAAAGATAGGTTGTAAGTGATCAAACAATGCCTGAGACTGCATGATAAAAGCTGGGATATATCAGCAGACTTTCCCAGCCTCTACAGCAAGCCAAAGATACTATCCATGACACAAGGCACTCAGAGATAGGTTGCAAGTGATTAAAAAATACCTGAGACTGCATGATAAAAGCTGGGACATATCGGCAGAATTTCCCAGCCTTTACAGCAAGTCAAAGATACTATCCAAGACACAAGGCACTCAGAGATAGGCTGCAAGGGGAAATATGCTGAAACGGGTCAGAAGGAATTCCTGAACAATAAATATTATCAATACACCTCATAACTATGCTGAAAATGATCAGAAAGAGTTCATGAACAGTAAATATTGCAAACACACCTCAGAAATATGCTGAAACTGATCAGAAAGAGTTCCTGAACAATAAATACTGTAAATACACCTCAGAACTATGCTGGAATTGATCAAAAGAGTTCATAAATGAGAAATATTGCAAATACACCTCAGAACTATGCTGAAATTGATCAGAAAGAGTTCATGAATGATAAACATAGTAGACACACCTCAGAAACAAGCTTATCCAAGCTCTGAACAGGCACATCCACTCTGGGGTGGATATTGGCACCAGCAAGACAAAGAGGACATTTCACCCCATTTAAACAGTCAATAAGATTTAAAGAAAGAGTGTAAGACATTCTAACAAGTTCAAAGAATGATTTAGATAAGTGGATGCTAACTGGAAGTGGATGTGGTGGTAGATGTGGCAAGTGAATGTGGTGGTGGGAAGCAGGATGGAGCTGGCATAGAAATTTTCTGTCAGACACCACAAGGGCCCACATACCATCAATAGCTAAGTAAGATATTCAAAACAGGATGAAATACTTAAAAATTGAAATTTTACTAAGGTTTTCAATATCCAGCTTTCCAATGGAACTAAAAATGCAACCTTCCAACATTCCCATGGTCCTCAACCCTCCCTTGTCCCAGAACCTTCCACAAAAAAGTGCATTTCTGCCCTAATTTGACACTTTCTGATCCAGAAACAACCTGCACCCAAGCTTAGGAATGTTTTTGCATTATTGAAATTTTTCCTTCATTTTTCCTTAATTATTGCTTTTATTCCAATATTTTGTTCAGGCTTAGTGCTAAGAAGGGTATGATAGTCTTTGAGATAGCCTATGGCCTTCAGAATGCGCCATACGGAACTTGTTGAAAACTCTGTTTCTAAGGGAGGAAAAAAAGATTTGAATCTTTCTCCAAATGAAAGCTTCTTGGAACCTTTAGGTAAACCTTTCAAATGAGATTTGTGAGGTTGAAAAGTTGGAGCATGGAATGTGTCCTGGATTGGTTGATAGTCCAAAAGTTAAGAATGTCCTCCCAAGTCTCTGGTTGTGGATAATTCTGATTACTTCCTGAGGCACGAGGGAAAGGGTAAGCAGCTCTTTCCTTACCGCCCCAGGGGATTTTCGCCCTTTTTCGCACACTTACGAAAATAATCCCACATTAAGTAATTTTACTGATTTTTTCTCGGCGCTTCCTTGGCTAACTTGTATTTCACCTCCCGCCGCACCACAAGTGCTACCATTTCTTCCTCTTCGCTCTCGTGCTTCAGCAACCGTGAAAATAAGAATATTTCATTCTTCATCTAACGCCTACTGATTTCATTTGTATTTTTAGTATTTTTTTTTGACCGACTTGCCTTATTCGGACTTTATAGTCGTGGGAGTGTGCGTAACTTTCACTCGTCCTCTCTATCCTTCATCCTCGATGTCTTCAATCCCGCATATCGCAGCCCATCCACCAAGTGCATATGCTTAACTTGTTATATGAGTATCTATACTAACTATATTTGTTGTTCGATAACTGTTTCCGTTGTTGTGGTGGTGTCACTGTTGTTATCACTGCCATGTCATCCAACATATCTTCCCCACCATCGCATCCCTTCAAATCCAATTCTTTTGTCCATGGCCTGTATAGACGGGCTGTGTGTAGAAGAATTGATATCTTTTGTTGGATATGCTATCACTGTGGATCACGTTCATTGCATTGTTGGTGGATGGATACTATGCAACAGGAATGATCATGTGTGCACTTTATTATGTGTTTGTTTTCGATATTATTGGGGCTCTGTGTCATTTTGTTGCTGCTACCCGTCTATGTCTCTGTGCTCAACTAGCTTCTGTCTGGCAATGCGTTATCATTTGCCAGTTCGAGTTAGTTGAATACACAGTCATGCTGTTATAACCCGAGTGATTTGTTCATAGCCTATACAGACGGGTTGTGTGCAATATTTTTTGCTTATCATCCTTGATTCACGCTCACCCGCAGTTATACATCTTTGTGACTAGCTGCACGTGCCTGGCTCACGTTGTATGTATTCCATAGGCTATGCATTTTGTGGCCTCTCAGTCTGCATCCACCAGTTTATAGTATCTAGCGATTATTATATATTTATAGTTGAGTATGTTAGGCTACAGTTAACTGCATAAGATGAGTACACATTTGTGACTGTGGGCTTCATTATTGTATATGAATTTATGCAATTGGTACGCACCTGATGTTCCTTCGAAATTCTCCAGTAAACTTGAGTCTGTCCATATGACCGTATGCGCGGTTAAATTGCGAATTTACACCGATATCAGTGTTCCTGTCGGTTGTCTATCATCCGATTATCCCTGAGCGTTGATTGGTCTATCCTTCCCCTTCGCCTCCCTATTCCGTTACTGATTCATTATCGTTCTTCCAGCTTGCCGTAATCTTGATGATATGTATCTGTGATCGGTATTTACCCTTTTATTTGGCTCATTGCATATTGTCAATTATTTGTATAATACATATATATATATTTAAATGCTATCTGTTTCACATAAGTGCTTATATCCATGTTCCCTTCAACCCCTCCACGCACGCCTGCGCGATCCCGTGTATTTACTTCTGGTCAGAGTTCGCTTTCATCTCCATTTTGTAGACGGTCATTTTATGATGGCCTCATCTCTACTTCTTCGCCTTTACGCCCTCGTGCTGTTCCTGAAGCATCGGCCGTACCAATATGGTTAGGAGATCTGTTGGATTCCGCTTGCTCCAACCTCAACATCGAATTCAATGCTGCTCCCGTGGGTGTTGATGCGGAGAGCGAGGTGGAGCGCGTGCTGCTTGAGCTCGGCAGAATTGCTTCCGCAGACGACTATGCGTCGTTGCCATTGACTCTCATCAATGCATACTCGGAATAGAAGCATGTTGTGTCGCGTGTACCCTGCTTATGGAAGTACGTCGACATATCAGGCTTGGGCTGCAATATCTTCGACTCTTTGCGATTATATTGTCAGAATGCGTGGGATCTTCATGTGACCGATGTCAAAGTAGGCCCCCTTTCAGCCGCAGCTTTCATTCAGGTCATTTTACGACTTGTGGTTTCTGGAGACATTTGCACACCTTTGGAATATCATACCTTGGAATCATTATATGTCGACAGTGGTCATTCTCTCATCAATTTGGCGATGGAAGGCTGCATCTTCCCTTCGGTGAAAACATTGGTCATTCACCATGTCGACTTTCTGTTTCCTTTCAATATTATTGCGTCATGCCCCAACATCCACGAATTGTCTATAGCCTTTGACAAAGAGGTTGATGTTGAGGGTATGCAATTAATTTGCAGGAATATGGAATATCTCTCGATATTATCATATGACAACTTCGACCCCACCGCTTTACTGGTTAAATGTGGCAATTTAACCTCTTTGCGTGTATTTTCTATATGCATTGGCAAAAGGACCATGTTTATGGAGAGATATTCCGACGCTTTTTTGATGACTTGGTATGCATTCCGCAATATCTTTAACAGCAATCTCAACATTGAGAAGCTCACATTGGTTGCCATCATTTTCCCATCTTCCCCGCAACTTATTTTGGAGACTTTCAAGGACTTGACCAATGTCACTTCCTTGCACTGGGGTGACACTGATTTTAGGGCTTTAACTATCATCCTCCTGAAGTATAAACCCAATAAATTCTTCCCCTGTCTGTGTTTTCTTTGGTTGGAGCATCCTCGCTGGTCTTCATGGGACGCAATAATCAATGCGATCGCTGCAAGGATCAACGTCGAAAGGCAAGAAGATAGGGTTTTCAACCATATCCGAATTACGAATATGCTTTTTGAACCCAGACAGGCTGAAATCGATAGTATCCGTGGTCTCCTTTTGTTTTATCAGTGGATTAATTGGGAATTAGATATTGTAATTCCATCTGATATAGAACCATTGCCTTGATTATGTTCGTACAGATATTTGACAATCCTTTTATTGCAATCCTATTACGATCTTCTTATGTGCTCCGTTTGCTTTCCTGTATGTACTTACATATATGAATAACATATCATGTTAATCATATCAAATGATCTGCCGTAATACTAAGTTTTTTGTTTACAGATTAACATTCCGTGATGGCTAACAGTCTCCGTTGTTGAGGATTATCACGTGTAAGCTTTGTAATTCAACCCTTCACAATCTCATCGATTACTCTTTATCTTGATAATATCTGTCCCGATTCGTGTCGTCTCGTGGTTTCTTTTCTATTACTTGGCATCTTTTTTTTAATGCCATGCCGGCATAATATTCCATATTTTCCGACTTTTGACACGGGGGTTTTACTCTTTGCTTATTCAAAGCTATCATGATTTCCCAGCTTATGTTACAGCACATGTTGATGCCGTATTGTTCACATACTTATTTAATCCATATGAATGGAATAATTTATACTAGCTCTTCTTGGTGATCCCAACATGTCTCTTGCCATTAATCAACCGGTTTCTTCTATCCTCCCCCTTGATATACCTGCGGTTAGTTCATTATCTATCTGTGTTGTACTCTATTTCTTATCTGGGATTAGGATGTACTCGATTCTCTGATGCTTCAAGAGGACAGCATGCTTGTCGCATTTATCTGGGACTTCAAATTCATTAGTGAATCAATAATGGACATTCATCACCTCCCACTTTGATCAGCCTGAGGTCAACATGTCGATGTGTGCGTCATGTGATAGAAGGTTATTGTCATCGCAAATACTCTATCAACAATCTTCTGTTCAAGTTTTTCAATAATCCTTACACATTCCGCGTCATGATGGCGAAGACTGGGTCATTCATCTCCGGACCGCAGGCCCTTCAGTTCACTGAAGGCATCTCATGGTCAGGAAGTGATCTTGATGTATATACCAATGGTTCCGGTGTGGCACCCTTGTTTGGTTTTTTGTACAGGCAAGATTATCAATATATCAGGACCAGCTACGGCAGGAAGGCTCCTGATAGCATCTACAGGGAGTATATGCCTCATCGTAATAATGGATTGGAGACTGTTTCTACATTCACAAAAATTGTAGAGGTTAAGGTGCCGTTTGACCCTGTGGCTGGTACGTTCAATTCTAATTTGTTTTGCTTTGTGTCATATCGGTTCGCCGCATTAATCATACTCCAGACAATAAATTACTGCCTGACACATGGATACTCTTAGAATCAGAAGGTACCAATAGATCATCATCTTATCCACATTAATTTTAACTATTGTTTCAACAGTTAGAGAAAGTTGTCGATTGGATGTCGAACTGGTTCATAGTGAGGACGATGGGAACAATATAAATGTTTCTTCCTATGGAATGCCTGATCAGGAAATGTGTCATGGTCCGTCCTATATGAATTATTCCTGTGTTTCGTTTCCTAATTTACATGTTACACTTTAGCATTGGAAATTCCAGTTACTGATGATATCATTGCCGATAACAATAGTGAATCCATTCACAGTGCGGGCTCATCTATTGTTCATTTGGATGTTGACGAGACTGTATTTGTCATACGGAAAGAAGGTGATCAATTGTTCAAAGTCTTCAAGCACAAGCTCGTCGTCCAGATAATGGGTGCTCGAACCAATGCTATTTCTGTGATCCTTGATTTTCATTCTAGTACGTATTCTTGTGTATATTTTATCCTCATAAATTTACTATTATTTATAACATAGCCCTTGTCATGAATATCATCACTTGCGACAACTTCATATCGCTGTACCCCAAAGCCACCTTCGAGCACAATCAGGGCCTTATCTTGGATAGATCACCGAATGAGGATTCGCCTGCAAGAAAGGGTATTGCCAAGTATCGAAGTCGAGGCTATGATATGTCATTTGGCATAGGTGATGCTTCCGTAGCAGTCTTTGGGACTCGTACTAGACGCATTGGTGATCCTCACACCTGGGTTTTGCCCCTCAAGCCAGTGATTAGACATGAAGTCATCTATCGTGCCTGGGATATCAATAACGCGATGACAAACACGTGGGACCTTGTACCTGCCGATTCTGTCAATCCGAGTTTCCGTGTCATGTTCGAAACCTTTTCTTCTAGAATTCTCCGTTGGAATTACGCCATATCGCCTACTATATTGCCGATGATGATTTTGTTTGAGGAAGAGATCCGAAACAAGGTTTATTTATCTCTTTCTCCCAAGGCTTGTAATGGCTTTGATCTCGCTGCCTCTAACATTGCTGATGACCGTGCTTTTTGGGCAAGGTACAGTACTGCCATTCTCGGAATGCTCTATAGTTTACTTATAATTCTATAGGTTGGATGATTATATTTATGATCACATGATCATCACAATGGATTGCTTATGGTAGCGCATATTGTATTTATCGTGCTAATAAGTTACAAATTTGAGCATGTACAATGCATTTTATAAATTGGGCAAATGGGCCTACATGCGCATGACAAATACATTTATTCGTCTACAATTTTCAGTTTTGTCACACCAAGCTAACCACCACATTTAAATTGTCTTGTTAATCATCAGATATTATCATAACCACTGCTGTATCTGTCATTTCAATAAAGATAAGAGTAGAGACAACCTGAAATTCTAAGGGTACAGGATATTTGTGTGTTACAAAAACAAACACCGAATATTAGTTAATATACAAGGTCTGATTGCTTATTAATATACTGGGTTTGAAATTGTACTTCCCACAGTCGTGCCATTCCTCAAGCCACAATGAACGAAGGTACATCGAAGGTATGCTGTTATTATATGTTTCCTTTACTATAGTCTGAACATATCTGCAGCCATCTGACGTTGTTATATGTGACAATCTGCTTTTTACATCTACGGAAGGTGCTGTATTACCTTCAGTGCCCCATGCAGATCTTACAGCAGACCTCCTCATCCATCACCGTCCAGCTGAATGGATGGATAGATACTGGTTCTCTGATACATATCCTCATATGCCGTGTATCCCGATGATCCCTAAATTCGATGGTATTTACTTACAGCAATTGAATCTTAATCCTTTGACGTTGCCACTGGAGCAGCCGGGGTCTATTTGGAAATTACATCGAGGGCTGATGGAATCATGGATGCGCCTTGAAAATGCACTGTATTTCATCGTGAAGATACTACTTAAACAGACAGATGTTAATTGCCCCTCAACTTGTCTTTCTTGCCTTTACCTCACACTTTTGGTTACACTAGACAGTTTCATTCAGGACGAAAAGCGAAAGGTGCCGCCCTGCATTCATGCGACGCATTTGTCGCTCTCATAGGCCTTGTTTCCTTTGCAATCTTAATGTTTCCAGAACAATCAGTTACAGTACCTGGCATCCGTGGCAATAACAACACGTCTCTCCCCCCCTGGGCTCAGTACTTACGAGATCGATACGGAATTCATTCTGCTTGGTTGGAAGATCTGATGAATTCATTAGTTGGTCAATTTGATACTGTGTCAAATCATTGCGTCGGGGTTTTTGTAGACATGTGTTCTTTTGCTAACGCAAATGTTCTGCACCGTCTATATCAAGCTCACATACCAATCTGGTTTTGTTGGGGTGTTCCTGGGAATTTGTGCCCTCCTCCACAGTGGGCTTTCATACAGCCTTATGTGCCGTGGAGTATGGATGGCAGGCAGATTGTCGATTTGATGACCTCTGAATTACAGCAGAGGGCCATATACAGTTCTTCTTCAAACATTCATACACAGGTTCCACACCCACACATATTTTTCAAACTGTGATATGATCATCAAGTTAAAGAAATATTATATGAAAGTGAATACACCTTCCAGGAGTGAACTATCAGTACAGAATTGGCTGACCAGATCAGCGGGCCTCTGAACTTTGGTTCCAATTTTCCCCCTTTCAACGTCATTATGATGGCTATGGAAATGAATGGGACCTCTGTTTTGAGTTGGACAGAGAATACAGCCAAACCGAATATGTTTTCAAAGAAGAATTGTCTTTTATTTGTGACAATGAAGATATCCAATTCTTGTCAATTGACTGGGAAGGGGATATAACCAATGAGGTTGGTGATATCGAACCTGAGAGAAACCAGGTTGAAGGTACACAGCTTGTGACATACGATGTTCTAGAAATGTTGCATGCTCGTTATGGATTTAATTGGCATGAAGACTCCGAAATTGATTTGGACGAGGCTTCAAGGAATGAATCCCTTGAAATATCAAGCACTTTACGAATTCTTCTCGAAACAAAACAATTCGTCGACCCATTATATCACAATCCATTACGTATCTTTATCAGCTCTTTAGCTGTCAACACAGATATCTATTCGCGATTATGTGATATCGCATCATTACCTGAATTGGCTACTTCTAATGGATGGATGGATAAATATTATTACATTCGCAATCTGGATGATAATTACAATCATCGATTTGTGTTTATTGTGCCTACGCAGGATAAATCACAGCCTCAATGGGTGCTAACAGTCCGGGATGCATCCATGGTCGCGCTTATCTGGAGAAGAGTATTCAAGAACAAAATTGACATATTACGTTATTTAATTGTCCATGGAATATCCTGCAACGTCTCAATAAAGATGGAAAGGTCCCCAGTTAATCACAACCATATCAATCTTCCTCAATTTCAGCCTTTAGCCATACAACCTCATAATTATGTTCCAACCAAGGCCAACTACCAAATTTATCTGGACCAACGACTTTCTTTCCTTAAAAGTCCTAGAGGCAGGGCGGCCTTAACACAAGGCGGAATATTGTGGAGACTTGCAATAGATGACATCACATTGGAACAGGGAGCGGATGTCGAGTATGAGTATTGGAGCAAGCAAGTTCTCAAGATCAAAGAATGTCCATACTATTTTTATGAGTTTACTACCGAAGACATCAACATTATAAGTGGTGTCTATAGAATTGAAATTCGTAAGTAAATCATACACTGTATATGGTGAACATCATACTGATACTCAAGTAGCCGATCGTCCTGGACAATACACACTCGCCTCCTGGTGGCCTCGACCCAACACATGGGAGCATTCCAGTTTTAGTGTTGGCTATTGGTCTAGTGAATGTGAGCACTGGTATCAAGCTCGGCTCAAGAAAATAATGGATGGCACTGCCGATTTACATTCTGTGTCTCAATGGAAGAAGAGTTTGAAATTTAACCATAAAACCATTTCTGGTTGTAATAACTATGAAGGTATTGTTACATGGGGATTGGGCAAACTTCCCACTATTGAGGACTACTGCTAAAGACGATCGAAGCCATACATTCATCTCTGAACTCTAGAGATGCATTCTCTTAAACGTACTTCTAGCCTCCCCTATGTCTCTTTCTTCAGCTTCCTCCATACCCATTACACATTTGACTGAAACTTTTGGCTTATAATTGGCCGGACTGTGATGCATTGCATTGATCTGCTTTGATAATATCTCCTGTAATGGTATTAGTTATGATCCCAACAATGTAATTGATGTGCTTACCTGTTCAATGCTAGAATCTAACAGACATATGCTTCTAAGAGTGGGTAGCATGAACCATTTATGTGTCCTATGGTCCCTTTTCAGATAAAATGTTGCCTGAATTTCGACCATTTGGCCAATAGAAAACACGGTTGGTGACACCTCTGTGAAACTCAACCTACAAAATTTGCCAATTATATGTTTGACCTGTTATGATTGTTAATGCATGTACTGTTCAATTGATCCAGAACTGCATTCTTTACTATCTTGAAGCTCCCCATCAATGTTAGCTGTGTTACACTCAATATCATTCTCGAGCATAACCTTGTCGTGCTTATCTGTCCCTGGTGTTTCTTGCATGTAGAACCGGACAACATTTTGCTCCGTATGTACATAATTCGGATCACATGTTTCCAAAAGGTTTCGAGGATCGATCATAGGATCTGCAGTTACTTTCAGTGCATAAAAGCGATGGGAAAGATATCTACAAGTGAACAAGATGGCATGAACACCGTGGAATGATTTCGGCACCCAGCAGGTCACAGTCTCTTGCGATATGGCCTTGATCATCACATGTTTGATCATCACATGTTGAATGGAAAGTATATTCTTGATATATTCATTGAATGATTCGCATCCCATGCCACTTATTACTATCTGCTGTTCCATTGAAGAAGGTTTGTTCATGAGTCCAAAACAGTTGTCAATTAGTATGTGTGGCAAGCTTTGTAAAATGAAACATAACGTACTTATATATTGGAGGTAAATCCAAGTCAACTAATATCCCTCTCATTCGAAATCCTATTTCTTCATCCCCACTACTATTGAGTATGGATACTGTTGCAGGGGATACAGATTTCTTCAGATTCCAACCTGACTCAAAGATGTCCTGTTGCTTCTATGATTTAAAAGTGAATTCCTGCAATCTGATAAATTAACGATTGTACTCACAGCGCAACCCAAATCAATGTCTGTCTTAAGTTTTCGGTTAAGTCTGATATATTCATCGACGTTATCTTCTATATAAAGGAATGTAAGGTGAATATCGGGGAATGTAGAAGGAGGGCGAAAGGGGAATGGATGTTGACTTACTTGAGGTATTAGCGAGCAGAATATCCAAGGTGTTTTCGTCCATATTCACACTGGGTGTTAAAATGGAATAATGATTTCACGAATTTGTCGAGCATTTTATGTCACATTGGTAGAATAATGTGTTGACTCAATATGGTACATGCCGTTAATTGTTTGAAGTATAAATTGTGCGGATAATCTAATGGCCCAGTGGTCCGTAATTGTAAGCATACAATTGACAAGTGTTAACAGTTATCGGACTTTTTTGATTGTTATCCGATAATAATTGACGTTCTCATAATTGGATGGCTCGATAATCATCCTGTTTAACCCATATATGAAACACCCTGCTTGGACCACGCTATCGTTATCGGATGTAACATCATGTGCTCTGTGTAGACCCAATCAACAGTAATCCGCTTAACTACTGTACTATTTGGTGCCTTATATTTATTCAGGTTACGTATTGGGTGAATAGGAAACAAATTGTCATCCTTTATGTCTAATATGTAATTCATTATCTGCTTCATCTCATCAGCCAGTGTACCAATACTTCAGATTGTATAACATTTTTTCGTGATTATACACATTAGATAACACATGTGCTGAACATGATGTTTATCACCCTGCACATCTTTTCCCTGGTTTAGCTGTCAGCTGACAATCTTTACTAATTTTCGCCTCTCCATGGATTGGTTATGACAATATTTCCTTCGCCTCACCTCACATTCTCCCACCCCCTCTGCTGGCAGCCCTGTATAAATTGGGTTGTAGACTTTTAGAATTTTGCATCAGTATCTCGTATGCCTCGTAAGAATAAAGCAAATCAACAAGGGTATGTCACATTCACCTGACAAATTTATTTATTGACATCTATTAAATGATTTCTTAGTACACCCGACATTCATAGGTGTGCACAAAGGCAACATAAACATGCGTCTAAAGCAATCGCTCTTTTGGGGGCAGATGAGTCGGATATGATAGGTGTGTAATAACCTTACATTGACTTATTTTCCTCACTGTTGAAATATATTGACACTAATGTTTCGTAGTCGCAAGTGAAGAGGCTGAGTTCAACGAAGAAGCTGCTGATGATGACGTCAAAGAGGACGAAGATGGGGAGGCAGAAGAAGATGATGCGGACAATGGGTACGTGTTTATACTTATACAATTTATTGTCATACTAGTCTCATACCCCTTTTGGTCAAACAGGGCTAAAGTAGCTGCATCTCTTTCGTGCATATTCTATTTTATTTTATTTGATCATTATGCTTGATACAGTTATATCAGTAATATGGCAAAGAAAACAATTGGCAATAAAGCTAAGAAGACTAAGAAGACTGTTAGCAAGACGAATGCCACCAAGGTGACTCCCGATAAGGCAGTCCCCAATAAGGCAACTCCCAAGGCAACTCCCAAGGCAACTTCTAAGGCAACTGCCAATGTGACACCCAAGAAGACGACACCTAAGAAGGCTGCTTCCGTGCCATCAGAACCCAAGACTCCCATTGTCACAACCAAGTCGTTGACCCCTAAAGCATCTACTGGAAAGAAATTGACACTCAAATGTGACAAGACTGACACTTCTGACACTGAAATGTGAGTGAGTTTGCATTTACTTTGTTAAAATATTCTAACTGGTGCGGGTGCATGCAACTTCAAGGGCCCCTGTTACTCCCGCAAAGAGACCCAAGATGGTTGATTCATCACCAACTAAATCTTTGTCAGGTGGTAAAGCTCTACACCCCTCTGCGAGTCCTCAGAAGAAAGGAATGTGTGTACCATCATATATTTATATTTGGTTTTTTTGTTAATGATAATTTTAGTGACTATACTACATGTAGAACCTTGATGTGTGTGTTTTTTTCTGTTCTTTAACTGTTATCTTATAATTGGAAATTTTGTGATTAGTCCTAAACTGGAAAAGCATAGGAATGCATGGATCATGACAATGCCAAAGAAATGTGAAATCATGAAAAGGAAGGGAGTTGATCCCATTCTGCTCGAAACTTACGATGGAGCTCTACATTTATTTAAGTATGTATTCTGTTCTTTTTAAGTTATAAAATATTGCCCTGACTATGGATTAGGCTGGTTTATTGCACATCAACTGAATCTGATCAAATTGAGCCGATCACTTGGACAAAGTTACTTCATTCACCTTGTTTGAATGTAGAATCTCATGAGTAAGTTTACAATGCTTCATCATGTTGTGTACTCGCTGATTTATTGCATGTTAGATGGCTAAATGAGATGATTTCGACTAGTTTACTCAGAAATAATCTAATATTGCAAGAGTTGCGCCATCTGGATTCGAGTTTAAGCACACCAACTTCTCTCGAAAAGATAAGATGATGTGCTACAATACTGTCAGCGAGCTCGTTGGTTGTATGATGATTGGTATTGTGAGCCGTTGCACTTTGATTAATAAGGCTGTTCCATTGCCTCAGAGTAGCATTAAGCAGGTCAGGTCGTATATTACTGTCTGCCCAGTTGTTACAGAGTGGAATCGTATTGTATCAGTGATTAGTCAAGTCGCAGGTCGATCCAATCTTGTTTTCCCTTCATCTGGTGAGGGTATAATATTCGGAACAGTTCCCATCCGTATGTCTCAATGATTTTACTTTTTTATTTTATTATATTGATATTCTGACAGAAGTAGACAAATACAAATACAAGCCTAAATTGCCTTCGGGTAATGGGAAGCTCTTCGGTGCAGCCAGTTCAGCAAAAGATAATGTTTTCCGAGATAAGTATTTTGCAGGGGATAAGAGTAAGTGCCTTTTTATTTATTGCATAAAACTTATTAACTTATTGATTGGCAAATTAATCAATAGTCAAGGTCTACCGTCATATCCCAATCAGTTTCGATTTCATAAGCACTAAATCTCTCAGGTTGCATCGCACTGATCCTGAAGATGGGACACCAATATGCGTAGTTTTTACTGTTTCTCTGTATAAGGAAATCGGAAGTGCCAATGATGCCGACACAGATCGTATCTCTTTTAACATTCAAAGTGCATATGACTTATCTCAGGTTGATCCTCCTGCTAAGACTCTGGAGGTTATCGAGATAGACGATGAGGATGAGGATGAGGGCAAGGATGAAGATGAGGATGAGGGCGAGGATGAAGATGAGGATGAGGATGAGGGCGAGGATGAGGATGAGGATGAGGATGAGGATGAGGATGAGGATGAGGATGAGGATGAGGATGAGGATGAGGATGAGGATGAGGATGAGGATGAGGA
>KN837209.1:137664-173907 GCA_000827215.1 Sphaerobolus stellatus SS14 | reverse complement strand
CGGTCGATGCGAAAGGCCAGAATTTTCCTCCCAAGAGAACTATGCCGAACCGTGGGAAGGGCAGAACTCCGGAGATGATCAGTTTGCCTTTAAGGTCACCCGGTCAAAATTGCCGAAACCAAGGTCGGCTGGTGGTGATCGAGAATGTGTGACGTGACGATGCATCGCCACGTGACAATTATTTCTCTCACCACACCACCATCGTACCACCTAACGGAACCATAAATAAGGCACCTGGACCCGCTATCCGATCACCATTCTACTCACCCATCAAGTCAATTCCTCTTCAAACACACACAATTTCTCTTCAGACACAGACGACAACACCTCTTCAAACCACCACGATATCCACCCTACACCAACCCAATCTTCCCACCACCACATCCACCATGGCGTCCGACTCCAAATCCATCGTCTTCTACGACATAAAGATGAAATTCCCCATCGAAAAAACCGCCTGCTCCCCCAACCCCTGGAAAGCCCGCCTCGCCCTCAACTTCAAATCTCTCCCCTACACCACAACCTGGGTCGCCCTCCCCGACATCCCCAAAGTCCGCTCCTCCCTGCACGTCTCAGCTGTCCGCAAGTTCGCCGACGGCACAGACTTCATGACACTCCCCATCCTCTCCGACCCGTCCCACGACGCGCTCGTCGGCGACTCCTTCGACATCGCAGTGTACCTGCAACAGACCTATCCCGACGCGGGTGAGGGCGATCTGTTCCCGGAGCAGAAGCTGGAGTTCGAGGCGAAGGATTTCGCGATACTGGTCCCGTTGTCAGAGGTGAGGGAGAGTCCCTGGCCAGAATACGCACGGTTCAATGTGCACGTCGACGCGGCGTTCAGTGCGCATGTGCAACTCACATTAGGTGGTTTCCCTTGGGATCCGGAGTCGGAGGAGGAGACGAAGAAGGAGTTTTGTCGGCGGGCTGGTGCTCCTTCTTATGATGCTTTCAAGCTGGAAGGAGAGGCAAGAGAAAAGACGTTGGAGAGCTTTAAATCTATACTGGGAAGATTTAGAGGACTGTTTAAGAAGAGGGAAGAGGGACCGTTCTTATTGGGTGCGAAGGCGACGTATGCGGATATTATTGTTGGGGGGTGGTTGAGGATGTTTAGTAAGACGTTGCCAGAGAGTGAGTGGGAGCAGGTTAGGGGGTGGCATGATGCGTTGTTTGGGAGGTTGCATGATGCGTTGGAGAAGTATGCTGAGGTGAAGTAGGATAGCGGATCATTGAGATGCTGATCGGAGCTGTGTGGTTACGGGCACAAGTGATTTGGTGAAGGGTGCGTCTGCTGTAAGTGTCGACCGTCTCTGCGCAGAGCACGAGACTGCGAACACGAGGATAAGAGTAAAAGGGGTGTCGAGTTGAACGAGACGTAAGAGAAAAAGGGTGGCGAAGGACTTAGAGATTCACTCTGTAGAATAGAGGGGGATAAGTCCGTTTTATTCAGAAACAATACATACACATTTTATAGAATTTGAGACGAGCCACAAAAGGGAATAAGCGGATCACTTGAAATTGGATCTACAAAGGAGTCAGAATGACGGAAGAATGAGTAAGAACTGTTTGGGGATTGGTAAGTTTGTGAGATTTAATCGAAGAATAAGGAAATCGAAACATAAAGGAGTCAAGAGGGAGGAACATCGGAGGGGTATACAAAGGAGAAGGGAAGTCGGCGATGACACGTGTGTGTGAAGAAAGCGGAGGCAAAACGAGAAAGGAATATCTTATCTATCTAATATTAGAATCGCAGTGCAGGGAGCTCGTCTCCCTTACACTGCGTGAAAGAGATTCGAGAGGAAAATATTGGTATTTCTCTGCGTAGATAGTCAATCCGTTTCTAATTTCTAATACAACCAAGAAGCCATTCCCGGGTGTAGAAGCATAAGTGGTCACTGTCGAAGCATGTCTTGACAAATAGTGGGCTTCTGGGCCAGCATCTCACTACTGTAGCGAGCGTACCGGTTGGCACACCCATTTTCTGGTGACAGTTTTTAAAAGATGGCACACTGGTTAAAATGTGTACATGGAGCGGCACTCGTCCTACAACATGCCGAAGGTTCACATAGTGACCCATTTTGCGGACATTATTGCCGAGTTCGGTCAAATTCCGCAGTTCTCTACCACGACGGTGGGGCTTCTTCACCAGGGGTTGAACCTTACCTACAACCAGTCAAACAAGGTCAACGCAACCGACCAGACCCTTCGATATGCCGGCTACAAGCAGCCTGTAGTGAATTGTCGAAGTCCTGTATGGCCCTGATTGTGATATACAAGAGGGACCCTATTTAGGTCCAAACAATTTGAGTTACAACGACATAGCCACCGGGAAATGAGCCGGAACCTGGCAAATTGCTGGTACATTGTGACCCACAACCGACCAGACCACCACAATCCAGCATCGATACAAACAAATATCAACAATCATCTTGGCACAAACATTGTTGTCTACAATGTCTGAATTTGGTGCTTATAAATATATCTATATCCAGAACGCACTATAATTAAGCAGAGATATAATTAGCTTCAAGTCGACTTTCATGTTTAGCTATGACAAAGTCAGAATCAAAACGCAGAATGAAAGTCATTGGCACCAATCCACTTACTGGTTCGCCTCTCAAGCTGCCACAATACATCAAAAAAGCTACATCGGCACCGTCATTTCCTTTGCAGAATAAGAACAACGCTACGTCTTTACAGAATCTAAAACAGAAGGTCGAACGGAAAGAGAGGAAGCTATTCTCAGGGCTCATTGTTGGTGGAAGTTTCATATCTACACCAGCCCCCAATCGATTGGAATCCTCCGATCTCTGCATGGAAGATGCAATGTCAGTCTCACCTCTAGATGACCCGCCCTTCAGAGAGCATATGAGAGATAGGGAAGATGACTACGGCTTCAACGATTACGACAGCTCATTCTATGTAGAGGATGACCTTATGACAGCACATCAAATGTCCTGGGTATCTCAACTACCTTGTATCGATGGCACGCAGAGACAGTGCAAATGCCAAGCATGGCCTAAATGTCGGGAAGATGTGCTACCTACCATGTACAAGTTCTATCTTGAAGCAGAGGCAAAGATATACCAATGTCGATCCTTACCAACACCACACGAATCAGAAGCTTCTGAGATGGTATATTACAGGATTCCAGGATGTGGCAAGCAAAAGGTCTCTACTTTAGTAGAATGCATAGAATGAACTGGTATGTTTACCTTTGCTTTGTTTAGCTTTGCTTTGCTGACCTCTTTACCAGTTATTCATAATAGACATATCGAACACTGTGATGATGTTGCATGCACGGAGTCTCTTGCATCGCATCTCGTCCAAAGCGGGTGTCAGGGGATATTCCCTTTTTGGATATATGCTGGAAGATGGTGGAACATTCTAGAAGATTCCATTGCTGGAAAGGTCAAGAAGGGTCAGGAAGTAGCAGGAAGGTTATAGAAGATTCTACAAGAATGAGCATAGCATTAGTCATGGAAATTCTATTATTAGTTCCTCTCAAAGGTATATAAGGACCTCTGTAGTGTAGCTTTCCCCCAGCTCTAGTCTCTTAGGATTTCCACTGCAGTCTTGTAAGACAGTGGCCTGCTTGTATAGTCATTAGAGTCTATACCTTTCTATCCTCATCTCTTTCCTCTACACTTTAGTTTATAGTTGTTGTTGTATAGGGTGGCTTGTTGCAGCTTTGCAGTGTTGCCCTAACAGAAGAGAGCTATCCTCTTAAACCCTACCCTATATCTCTATAGCAAGTAAGCGCATAGGCCATTACTAGGTGGTCTAGATGCAGTAAACTATTGGACTGGTTCCTGTACAGGACAGCTTAAGACCAAGAGTAGGCTCTTTTGGGTAATCACTCCCAAAGTCCTTGAGGTGGTACAATTGCACTATAGTTTCCTACTAGTCCCTTTGGAACTCCCAGGACTATATTCCCTCAACAATTCCCTCAACCCCTCAAAACCTACAATCTCATACTATCACCATGTTTAATATGGACATGATCCCTCTCCCTATTCCTTCTTCTGCTCCCCATGAGCAGCTTCCTCAAGAACACTTCTAATCTGGACAGCAGTCATTTCCCCAAGTACCAGTGGATTTCTACACAGGCTTGCTGGGAAGAATGAATGCCCAATTTGCAGTCATGGCTGAGGCCTTGAAGCAATCTAAAGGCACAGATCAGGAGTCTTTTGGACTGAAGGTTGCCTCACCTGATGTCTTTGATGGGACTATCAGCAAATCTAGTGCATTCCTGAATCAACTATCCTTATACTTTAAGGGCAAGAAGATCACTAGTGATGATGATAAAATCACCATCACCTTGTCCTACATGAAAGGAGGCACGGTTGGTCCCTGGGTCAAAGACATGACTGAGAAACTCATCACTGAAGAGGAGCTCAGGTGGGTAACTTTCACCAAGGAGTTCAAAGATTTCTTTGGGGATCCTGATCCTGCAGGCACTGCTAGAAGAGACATGAATTTGTTGAAGCAAGGAACACATACTGCTGATGAGTATGTGGCTAGCTTCAATGAATTGAAGAATGACACTGGTTACAATGATGCTGCATTAGTTGACAAGTTTGAGAAGGGACTCAATTCAGCCCTTGTGAACAAGATCTACAGTCTTCCAGATATGCCAACCACCCTATACCTCTGTTTGGCCCCCACATTCCCATCAAACTCCCCCCCCACACATACATACATACAACATCAAAAAGAAAAAAAAGCAGGTCCTTAAAGTCATGGATATTTTACTTACTGTGATTTTCATAATTCTCAAAATCATTTAGAAATCAGGCTTTCAGAACTCACTGTTATTGGTGTGACACCCCCTGCATGTGACCAAAAGTGACCTAAAGCTACAGATGTAGAAATGGCCTCCCACAGCAAGAAGAAGCACTAGGAGGCTATTTATGTGAACCCAGCCCCCAGGTTTTTTATGTATGGGAACACAATCCAACTGTTAGAATGATGTCAGCACCCTCCTTTAATGTAGGATGGCTTCCTGTGTCTCATACCTATTGTGAGCTCCTTAGAAAAAGAATGGAATTGATGACACCCAGATCTAAGGGTCTAGCCCCCAGGTTATTGGCCCCTGAATACATGGAGATATTTTTAGTTAAACACTGGCACCACCCCTTCAAGCTGAATGGCCCCATTTGCATGCAGCTAGCTGTGTGCATGGGGAATACAGATAGGGCATACCACTTGCTTTCATGGTTTTCTTGGCACCCACAGGGTACAAACAAACATTGGCAGGATATAATGCTAAGATCTTGGTGAAGTTATTGAGGGCTTGGAAGGAGGATGTTGAGAAGTGTGATGGTCAACTGTTTGAGCTTTTGATTGCCATCATGGACACTGATCTCAAAGAGCGAAATACATTGGTTGAGGTCTTCAAGCACATATGGCTATTACTATGCAAGTTACATCTCTGCCAATCCTGGAGGAACCATTGCAACAAGGTTCTCAAGGGAAAGGCACCATTGTTGTCTGAGATGAGGGAGTGGATGTAAGTCCTTGATTTGGATCTGATCCAGACAATCAATTTCAAAGTGGCTGGAGAGGTGGCTGCAAAAGAATGGTAAATTTTAATTTCAATGCTAATGTTTGCAGAGAGCAGCAGCTCTGTGGTGCAATGTGCATTGACACGTGCCAGTTACCTTTTGAGTTATTGGCTTATGGAGGAGCTTTGGCTCTCTTGGTCACATTATGGATGGTGTGTGGCCTCACACATCCTGTCTTGCAATTTGAAGGTGTTATAACTACCACCAATCACCTTGAGAGATTCAATGGCATCCTTAAATGGAAGCATCTACAGCAATGAAAGAGAGGTGGATGAAGGCTTTGAGTGGATATGCTGGTCTTCCTCCTTGTGTCAAAGGTTATACCAGCCATCTTTGAACAACAATGGCTGTATGCACAAGGAGACCACAAATGGAATGAGTGAATTCAAGCCCTCCCTGGTGGCTCCACCTTGATAGACCTCATTGCAGCTGAGGCTTCAAAAGGGTCTCCACTGGCTTATCTATTCCCAGATGAACAACAAGATAGGATAGCACAGAATCTACTGTATTGACAGTGGCTCAGTATGCCTGTCCAGTATCCAACCAGTGTCATCCTCAGTTACCATTCCTCTCAGGCTATGATCTATGAGCAGAATCCCACTATATATGAAGTTTGGTTAGGTTACAATGGTATCACCAGCTGCACGTGTCAAGACTTTCAGAGCCAAGATGGTGCATGCAAGCATCTTTGAGCATCTGTAATACATGTCAAGCTTCACTACCAATCTGGTTCACCCATCATGGCCATTTCAATCTCTGAAACTGATGCTGAAGCTCATATTACATGCACAAGTCACCGCTTCACAACTACAGGCCGAAGTTGAGTCTGAATCACTTGGCAAAACACCCATAATCATGGTAGCATCTTTTGTGAATGACTTCATTACAGAGTTTGTAGCAGAAGTTGGCCTTGAGGAACCTGAAGTTGAGGCTGAAGCTGAATGGAGGTTGAGGCTGCTGGGATTGCCAGAAAGTGCCAGAAGAGGCAGCAATCATACAGCATACATTAGCCAGAATTAATCATGCATATTAGCCAATATTGTAGTTATGTAATTATTTGCCACTTATCAAGTGCCTGGAAGCTTTCTGCAAAAGGAAGGTTGCTGGGTGGTCTGTGTAATATTTATTATTACCTGTTCACACTGTACTAAACTGAGCTCAATGTATTTGAGTATTAAGTAGTACAATGTGGTATGTGGTAAAGATATGTCTCAGGGTGCCTAATGTGCTGGCATGCTATATCCAGTCCATTGTGGACACTTTTGGTGTCCACACTATTTATTAACTAACATATATGTACATTAATTAATATATACATAATATAATAGTACTGATGAAAGTTACAGTCTGCTTGTCCTTGTTGGATGATTCTATTTGGCAACCCCCCATGGAAAGAGAAACCCCAGTGTAATCACTGAGTCAGCAGTACCCACTTCAAAAGTTATAACAATTGCATTTTTGAATTGGATCAGAAATGGTTGAACTAGCAAAAAATCATCCTTGTGCAGCTTGATCATTAACTCACTGCCATTTGGCAATCAGGCATTCAATGCCTTCAGAGCTGCCTCTGCAGGCCTCTGTGACTCCACATAGGCAGCATAATTTTATCTGCAAGCCATGAGATGCTACAGAAAATATGAAGGATAGAATGATGGAAAATATGGGACTGATAGCAAATCTCAAATAATACTTCCGAATGTACTATTTCACCTACACCTATAAGGTGCATATGATGAGTGTCTGACATTCAACAGAGCTATTCTCCCTCCAGTCTTCAACCATTTGAATTCTCAAGAAATATTTTTCAGTGTATAGAAGCACAGGATAAACTTGCCATATTATTATTCTACTGAAAAGTAAGTTGTGCAGAAATCCCCTGAATGCCACCACTAAGGTGCACCACAATGAATTCCCATTCCAATCAAAAAATCAATCCAACTCTGATACCTTCTGTTTCAGTTTATTCTTTCAGTACATTTGGAGACTATCAAAGTTATAAAGTAGACACTTGGCAATTGCAGATGGTGAGCTCAAAATTGTAGCCCCCTGCCTATGTTTTGGTTCAGCTTGGCAATGCTGGAGTTCCAGGTACATATATGTGAGATGGCAACTAACAGCTTTCCCTAGCCATGCCCAATCCATTAAGCTCAGAAACCCTGTAGAAACCCTGGTTTCCAAATAGAGGTGGGGTTCTTTTCCCATGAAAGGTTGCCAAATAGAATAATCTGTCCTTGTTCCTGACTGCAGAGAGACTATAGAAACTACTACACTGCAAATTTGTTCAGAAAAAACACAGACATAAAAGCTATAATAGATGCATAAAATTGTCCAGAATTGATTTTTTAATTTCGAGCCTCAACAGGTATTTCCATAAGGGTTCTCACCCTGCTCTCACCCGGTTCCTGTCCAATTTATACACTCTCTGGGCTAAATATTTAAAACAATTATTAATGCATATCCTATGTTGTTGCTGAATTTGTATAGTCTAGGCTGCAGAGGAAGGTCTTTTTTGGCACATGGGAAAACTCACATCAGAGTTTGAATTACTTAGAGATTGCAGGCCCTCATTGTTCATAATTTTCCTGAGTCCTTTCAGATAAACTAGCCCTGTGTGTCATAGGATGAGGAAGTTAGAGGGGACAAGTGCACTGACTTCCCCATGCAGCCAAAACAGGGGCTATGTTTGTTCCTCCTGGTTTTATTTTATGTGTCTTGGCAGAAACCAAATCTGATCAAACAGGTTTCTAGCTATATACTTGAAATATAGTAATATTATTTATACTATTACAGTGCTTTTTAGTATGCAAGGCACAGCTTGATTGTGCACACATTTAGTGCTGGAATAATTCAAAATATCAATATCTTTGGAAGGCCTCAACTGATTGCTCTGAAATTTGAGGAGGCCCTAGTTGGAGAGTTTAGTGAGGGCTCCAGATAGTTAAATGGTAATATGGTCTGCTATAGAATATTCAGGAGCTGTTCTGTTGCAGCATGCCTTGATTCTCTTCATTTATCAGCATAACAGCTCCTGGATATTCTATAGTAGACCATATCATCATCTAACTATCTACAGTGGCATGCAAAAAGAATGCATGCATAGTTTTTAGGTGTTACCTCATGCCACATCAAGCGGTGACCTGGGGTATGAATATTAATGTTATAGTGGCAGTTTTAAAGTATTTTTTGAGTATAGAAACTCTGGTATGAGCCTCCCTCTGGAGAGAGGTGTGATTTTCTGAAGCTGCCCTACTAAAATAACTCTTTCTATGATTTTTTTGAGAATTGGGGGGTAAATGGGTCCTACAGTTTATTTTTTGCTCTAAAAATCTGTATTAGAAACCTATATCTAATTTTCATTTCATAGAGCTCTCTGAGGCTCACAATACCCCATTTTTGATTATTTCAGTCCTAAAACTAATAAAATATTCAAAAATGCTGACTTTGGGTCTTCCTTAGCTCTTCACAGAGGAGAAATTGGGTCAGGGTTTCTAAGCCAGATTTGTAGAGCAAAAAATAAACTATTAGACCTATTGACTCCCCAATTCCAAAAAAAAAAAAATTGTAGGTGTTTTTTTAGTAGGGCAGCTTCAGAAAATCACACCTCTCTCCAGAGGGAGGCTCATACCAGAGTTTCTATGCTCAAAAATATTTTCAAACTGTCGCTATAACATTAATATTCATACCCTAGGTCATTGCTTTATGTGGCATGAGGTAACACCTAAAAACTATGCATGCATTCTTTTTGCATGCCACTGTAGAGCCCTCACTGAACTATCCAACTAGGGCCTCCTCAAATTTCAGAGCAATCAGTTGAGCCCCATTTGGATGACTCCTTGCTGTTGTGACATGGTGACTGACCAACAATGAGCTCTCATATCTACAGTGTAGGCACCATCCTTGTCACAGCACTATTCAATGTGAGGATATCTTATTACCTGGTCAATGTTTTACAGATATTATTTTATGATATGATAGGGCATCATCAAAAGTACCTTGGAATAAATTTAGGGAAATTTCCAACATATTTCTGAGGTGGTTACCTTAGGCCAAACTTTTAGGCCCATTTGGTTGCATGTAACTAGTCCTTGTCCCACAATGTTTCCTTGCCCAATCCCACCTGGCCTTCATAAATGAGATGGTATTTTGATTTGGAATGATCTTTATGCATCTTCTCTTGGATGATAATTGGCACAAATAACCATTCACTGGTAGATAGACATTTGAGGCTTACCCTGGTGAGCCAGATGAAGGACATATGAGGCCCAGTGATCACCTATGGCTCATTTAATGATATATATCAACTTTGGTCTGGATGGTGATGTTCAGATATCATTAGTAAATGTGTCACAATTTTTTGCTGTCTTTAACCACCACCTATTAGCTATTTCTGGATGCTGTGGAATATAATATTCATTTATTAGAGCTGTAGGGTGCTCAGATAAGAATAATAAATTCACAGAGACTTTGTTTGGGAGCATAGAACAATGAGATGTTTTTCATAAATAGCTTCATATGTATATATTATAGTACCAAGATATCAGGACACACTGTGCTGTAGGTGCCATGCTATAGCCACTGGGACAAGGAGGAGTCCTGGGACAAGGATGGTGTCTACACTGTAATCATCATAATCATCACCATGCTTCACAGCAGATATGCCGAATAGTCGAATGCGGCTGTAGCCTGTCTCGCAGCGAGTGCAGCTGACTGCAGCGTGCTCCAAGACACATCGCCGATGCCAATCTCGAAGTCCAAGTCGTACTGCATGCACCCGCTCTGTCAGCACTAGGTGTCTCGAGGCGTGAACAGGAAGCAACAACTCACGTGTGGGTCGTCATTGGGGAGCACTTGCCAGTAGAGCCACGGCACGCCCGCCGCGGTGATCTGCGAAGCCCAGTTCTTGAGGTTCGAGTTCCGCGTCGAGGTGGCGAGGACGTTGCCCACCGGGCAGCTGTTGTTCTCCGTGTCGTAATAGCACGCGCCCCTGTGGCATTGTGAGCCTCGTGGTAGTGTGCATTAAGAATACGACATACCATTCCTGGAATAGCAGCTTCTTACCGGCGCTCTTAGCATTGTTCACGTACGTGGTAATGGACGAGGTGGAGTAATCTCCGACGCCGTAAGCATGGATGGAGATGACGTCAATTGCTGAACAGCTGAGCCAAGACGGCTGCACAGACTCTGACATCCAGGACTCGCCACCTGTGACCACAAGGATCTATTACCGTCGTGTTAGGGTGACAGCGTGTTTTAATCCGAGAGAGAACGTACACCGCTGTTTGATCCAAGCTCATTCTTGATGGTAGTAGCGCGATCGCACTGCCTGAGAAAGCAGAGGCTTAGATTAGATACAGTATGTACTTTCCACATTCAGGCTCGCGTACCAGTTCTGATGCGCTTGGATATACGCCTCTCCCTAATATGATGGGTCATTCAGTTAATCCGGGCAGCGAATGTCGGGAAGTGCTTATCCAACCTTGCCAATCATCGCTTCGTTCTGTGCCTCAAAGCCGAAGATGTATTTGGACATACTCTTCCACGGCGTGCCAAGCGTGTTGTGCTTATGGTTCAGGACGTGAAGAAGGCGGTTATCGAACTGCGAGGTGGCGTTGGCCCACTCGTAGAAGTAGCCCGTGCCATACCACTGGTGGCCCGATATCAGCACTTAGACGAGTTGAATGTGAAATCACAATATCACCTGGCCATAGATGTCGCCGCCAGAGAGGGCGTTCCAGCTGTGCATGCTGATCAAAAGCTAGGAGGATGTAAGAATAAAATACATATCATTGAGAGCGACGCGGAGCATTGCCCACCTTGATACCGTATTCGTTCGCGTCGATCATGACAGCATCGAGGAGGTTAAGGACAGTATCGTCGTAGGTGCCGACTGCCGACGTCTCGAGTGACGGATAGCTGGTAATTGCCGTGCCCTTCGTCGACGCAGTTGACTACCACCAGTTGATTAATGACAGCGAGAGTAGGAGCGATGGAAACACCTCACTTGACCATCAAGCCACACGCGCAGGACCTTCATGCCAGCGCTCTGCATGCCGCTGAACAACGTGACGCGCTCGCTGGGCGACAGACCGGCCGCATAGTACAGGTTGGAACCGGCGAACGAATTGGTCGCCTGTGCCACATGGCTAGTGGCGAGCGCGGAGAATGTGGCAAGAGCAGAGATGGAGAAGAGCTTCATGAGGGATGAGGTTAGCAGACTTGATTCTGCGAGTCGTCTGTTCTCTTATATGGGGCCGCCAGGCCCTCGCCGAACGGGAATTGCCGGTATCCAGGCATTTAAAACACCTAGATGTTTATGGCTAAATACTTGGGGATCAGACAGGCTCCTTCCCAGTATACATGAGGTGGAATACAAGGCGGATTGAAGCCCACAGAGACCCATAGTAGATAAGCACCGAGATAATTCCGAGAAAATGCAGGCAACGCCAAAGATTATCACCGGTTTGCAAGTTTGTCCGAGTTTGTCCGTGTTCGGAGATGTTCCGAGGAGTTCCAACATATTTTCTCGAGATTATGTTAGCAACTGTGACACATGACTAGTATGTAAGCCTTGTCTGCCATAATCCTGTACTCTCTTCCATAATGCTGTATTTTAGCTATCAATTGTATTCCAGAACCAGACACTGGAGACATCATTAATTTTCCTAACTCAAGAAAGGTTCAGGAAATGTTGAGGACCTGGTAAAATTTCAATTCATTCCTAGCAGCAGAAGCACCAGAACAAACACAAGATCTCACAACTGTTGCTTGATCCAGGAAATAATGTACTATAATACAATTTCCTTGAATGAGAAATTCTAAGGATATTCTGGAGTTCATCAGCTTTTCCTAAGCTCAGATAAGCTCAAGAAATAAAATTAATGTTACCATTTACCAGGGAAGGAAAAATTAGAGAAATAACAACTTATATTGCCATTTCCAGCTAGAGGTCATCCCAAGAAAGATTTAAATGCCTTTATGATTTCCTGGCCCAGGAAACCTTCAAAATTTCTGATATTTCCTTTAAATTTTGCTGAGTTAAGGTATCATCAGCATACTCAAGATTGGTTTAGAATTTCCTGACGCCAAATTACATGAAAGTTTTTTTTTGTTTTTTTTTCCTGCATATTGATCAGGAAATTCTAAAAGATTGCATCATTTTCTTAGAAAATCTGTATGCAGAAAATTTTAATGATATTCCACACCTTCTCCAGATAATCACCCCAGGTTTTCTTCAAGGTTTCCTAGGTTAGGAACTTGTAAAGAAATTTAGTATTTCTTCCCCAAACCTGGAGCAGGAAATTGTCATGAAATGCATTGTTTCTCTGATTTTTATACACCCAGGAAAGTCCCATAATGGTCTCTTTTTAACAGCATATCTGAGCTCAGAAAATCATGAGAAATTGTAGAATATCTTCAGCATTTCTCATTTGAGGAGATCTGAAGATAATATCTCATTTCTTGGATCAGGAAATTGTTACATAATATTATATTACTGCAATATTTCTCATCTCAGAAAATGGTTAAAAATTTTACCAGCACTTAAGATTTCTTGAACCTTTTTTAGCTCAGGAAATTTAACCATCTCTCCAGTGAAAATCGGTCCATATGGATGAAAGGGTGAGAAAATCGGGTGAAAATCACATTCAATTTAAGTGATTTAATTTTTTAATAGCTAATTTTATGTTTAAAAATAAACATACTTTATTTAAGATAGTTTCATAACTTTCTAATGTTTTAGGGTGAATCATTCATGGCTGCAAGGTTGAAAACAAAAAATTAGTTGGTTTCGGAACAAATGGTGTAAAAACAGTTAACTGCAAGAAGAATACAAATAAAAATCCATTATGGAATAGAGGACCCAATGCCAAGCTTCTACAGTTCATAATTCAGTCCATGGGACAATTTCATATTTCAAAAAATATAACTCCTATCTTAAGCTTTCTACCAACCTGATGTTTTTTCCATGATGTTGAACCCTCCCCTTTATATACCCCATCTATGAGTCATTCATTTGCCATGGCTGCCAAGATAAATGTACTGATTCATAAATAATTCTGGCAAATGACTCACACTGACTGGACATTTCGGGCCTAATGGTTGGGAACCGTGAGTCATAACATCTACTAGATGTTGACAGGACCAAATGACTGATTTAGATCAAATTTGGAATATATTTGAGTCATGAAGAGTGTAAGATTATTAATCATACTTCTGCATGACTTAGAATCTCCGGACACAGGACTATTTGGAGGCATGGTTGATTGAGTCAAATAAACTGTTCTGCTCTATGAGTGGTCAATGCTTGAATTCTGACTATGAAAGGCAATTTCTGTAGTTCTGATGGCATAAATTTCAGTGTTATACTATCACCCTGGGATCAGTGCACCATGGGGGGAAGTGCAACATGTCCTTTTACCGGCCTCTTCCTGGTAATTCCTGTTTGACTTTGTAGCTGGCATTATTGTATATCATATAAGAACAATCTGTTTTGATTGATCACCGAATTAGCCTCCCTGATTAGTTGGCCAGATGCCTCATTGGAGCTGCTGCAGCTCTATTTTCAAGAAATCTGACTCTCAATGTTCACTCAGTTGGTGTTACAGGGTGCTACACTGAATTTGGAATGTTAATTGAGTAAACTACCAATTCCACATATCCTGGTAAGATGCCATATAAATGTGTCACACTCCAAGAGTCAAATGCACTTGAAGCCCAGTGGTGGTTGTGTGACATCATGTGACATGCCGGGTGCAGCAATGTGGTACACTTCTACCCAGATACACTGGAGCAACCAACTCACTTTAGATTTCGCTTTGGTACTTCAATAACACCTTTGTACATACTAAGACTTACTCGTATCAATGGTAGAAAAAATTTGGTCAAGAAGAAACTCTTCCAGCAGGGAGACAAGATTTTGGTGCACTGATCCTGGGGTGATAGTAATGGCTTGAATGTGGTGATTTGAGATGCACATGCTCATGGATTGGTTTTGAGTTGATTCATGAACATGTATCTACTATCAGAAGCAAAGTGAGGAGATGATGACTCCTACCATTGCATAAATACACCTGTCAGTTATCAACCATATCAAACCATTCAATCCACTGCAGAGAGCACTCTAAATGTCAAATTATGTCTAAAGTAACATACATGTGTAACTGATCCATTCAAAATGAAAGTGAATGGCAACAAGCTTCCAGTGCTAATGCAACCAAGTGAGCAACAGTTATAATTTGCAATGTAGCAATGACTAACTTTTGAACAGATACCTTTGAAGGTTCCAAGAGTATTTGGGCAATGGTTCCCATTAGAAATTCATGGTCATCTTTCAGCAATCATGTCTTTGTTTTTATTTTATTTTCAATCCATTTATGTCTATTTGGGGTGTTGCCCTATGTACAGTAAGACAGTTTAGTTACAGAATACATGCTATTTTTTGTTACTTCTTATCTTTTTCTGTGTCTGCACATACTGCATAGCAGACACTATTATGTCTTCATTATCAACTATGTTTCTCTTGGCAGGCCCCCCTGTGTTCAAGATACCAGTGATTGAATTCCAAAAGAGAGGTTTACCACAGACTCTTTTGATTCAGGGGTGTCAGCGGAGATGCCATTAGAGGAAGAAGATGCCGTCTTGGTTAGGTTGTGGATAGTCCACACCCATAGGAGGAACATAATGACAACTCTACATGCGTGTCAGAAGCAGTCCAGTACAGGTCACATTAGCTGTTGATTCAAATACCCTTGTCCACTTCAGCACAGAACCACCATTGATCATCAAGGACACACCAATTACAGGAGGAAGTCTGGAGAGGAAAATGTTGTCCCACATAACCTGA
Source organism: Sphaerobolus stellatus SS14 (assembly GCA_000827215.1). Lineage (NCBI taxonomy): Eukaryota > Fungi > Basidiomycota > Agaricomycetes > Geastrales > Sphaerobolaceae > Sphaerobolus > Sphaerobolus stellatus. The sequence goes on along the minus strand of KN837209.1, from coordinate 158,499 downwards.
AGTTACTCTGGAAGTTTGGTTGTCATACAAATTTTGAGGTAGTGAATGCTTCACATCTTTTCCAATATCTCTTCAAACATATACATAAAGGGCCAGACAAGATGCAGGATATGATTGATGGTGGCAGTGAAGTGGATGAAATCACAGATCACCGGGTGGGCCATTACATGTCAGCTTCAGAAGCTGGTTGATATATTCTTGGCTTTCATATAAATTCCCATTAGTTAGATCTCTGGTAGTACATCTCCCAGGTTCACATACTAGACAACAGTACCACAGGCATGATGGAAGCCAAAGCATCTCCCTACTGGATAGGTACTTCTTGAGGAACACTGGGAGATACATGACTCATGGTGGGTGTACCTGAGAAAAAACCAGCAGGTTTTTCTACCTGTTTGCACAGGTACCTGTTGAACACTTACCTGTACAGATGGAGGTCTCACATTCTCAAAAATCCAACACTGCCAGGTACCTGTGAGCACCTGTGGCAGTTTATACTTATATATGGGTAATGTTGCCAAAGTTCGGTTTAAAATAGCAATGGTTCGAGACCCTGACCATTGCCTAGTGGTCCATCCGGGCTGTAAACCAGTCTCACTCCGCTAAACCATGGTTCTATAGGGTATTTTTCCTTTTCCACTTGTCTTCTCGTGAGTCAGTCAGAGGAGCGATCACATATGTTGTATCATATATAGGCATAATTACTAGCAAGAAACAAGTGGATTTGGGGCCTGCTTTTTGAAAGAATTGATGATGATAAAAACAGTGTGACACCACTCGGTGCTGTCACACTCCTGCTATCTATGGTAGGAACTGGTCCCAGCGGGCTAGACGGGTTGAGACTGGTTTATAAATAAAACCAAACTGACAGGGCCAACTAATAAATGGTTTGGTTTGGTCAGTCTATTATTAGTTTGGTTTGTGGTTTAATCTGACCCACATCGATTCATTGGCAACACTATATATGGGTCCCTCTGAGGTTCACACTGTATCTACCAGTAGCTACCAATAGACAACCACTCCTAACTAAAATAAATAAGCTAATTTTTGGGAACTGCCAAACCCTCAGTCACCTGCTCCTTCTCTTTACCTCTTTTTGATTTACGTTTACTTCCAAAACTCTTTACCAATTCTGCTTCAGTTATCAGCCCAGGCAGCATAGTCCAAGACCCCAGCACAGTCCCGTTCTGAGTGGTGGTGTCATTCAAAGAGTGGCACAGGCAAGAGACCATCAAGCACCCTCAGGAGAATGCCTGCTCAACATCTACAGAGGTGGCAGTAAACATAAGAGTAACTAATATATATAGCTCACTTGTAGTAAAGGTAGCAATATGTAAGGGATAATATATAATCCCTGGTACAAAGCCACCTTAGACTTTAATTAGATGCATATATGCATCTGTACATATCATGAATTGACTTCACTCAATTCCTCTATGTCCTTATGGACTCCTATGGATGCATATATGCATCCACATAGTTACATAATATTATTACATAAAGTATATAGTACCTTATGTAATCATATAGTATATAGTTCTGGGTCAGCGACTAGCACCAACCAGTTGTCACCTTACCTTGTACTATCTAGTAGCTGAAATACACACAATGTAAACAGTCTGCCAGCACAAGGAGTGATATACTAACCACTGTAAAGACATAGTCTTTACACTATGCTTTCACAGGAGTCCATTCATCCTCAGTAAGCTTCAACAGGTCCAAATATGGACTTTCACAAGTATTGAACTATGCAGCCACACAGACATTGTCAAGGAAAGGCTGAAGTTTAACCCCACACTTGAGGGTGTCTGTCAAACTGTACCACCGGACTTCAAAATATTGGATTACTCCCTTGAATGGAATATGGGGAATTCAAGCTTCCACTGAGTCTCCAGTCCAGCATGTATTGCTAGAGAATGGAAGAATCGGATACACAGTGCTTTGAACTGCAAGTAAGATAATTAGTCTGGTGTATACAATCAGAATAAGGCACAACACACCTTGAGCATAGCTCACTTGAGCTTGGCAATATCTTCCTGGGCTGCATCAATATGCAGCTTGTAAAGCTGGGGTAGCTTGTCAATTGCGTCAACATTGGCCTTTTCTGCTGCTGTATGACCAGGATCTTCCTCCCACTCATCAACATCATCATCTTGACTGCCATTTGCGCTCACACATGCTTCTTCTTCTTCAGCAGCTTGCAATGCAGCTTCTAGTTTGCTGTCAGTGATGCCTTAGTGATCCTTCTTTGTTTTCAGGATGAAGAGTGATATAAGAGCCTGTATTCTATATTAGAGTCAAGTCAAACTGCAACAGAATGTTCTATCTTACCTTAACAGTGAGGTTGATTGTGTGGGTAAAACACCACACCCATGCAGTTTCATCCTTGAAAGTTGGGATGTGCTTCACCGGGGCCTTGCAAAGGGTTTGGTTGTTGGATGCATTGTCTGATGTCAAGGCTTGTACCTGAAATCCCATCAGAAACAAGCTTGTACTACAGTAGGTGATTAGACTTACTTTTTTTGGCAATACCATAGTCCTGCAAACATGCAGCCAACATCTCTGCAAGATATTCACTGGTATGCCCCTCGAGTAGCCTGAAAATCATAATTCAACATCAGTGTCAGAAAAAGAGTATAAGTTGTAAAACTCACCTTGTGGATTTGAGAATAAATGCCTCAATATGTCCATTGTGGACATATTGAATAGTGATGCCCAGGAACAAATAGAATTCAGATGATGTCCAACCATCAACTATAATATGTATCTTTCCATCGACATCCTGTATCGAGTAAGGTAAGCTAGAGAAATGTGCTGTGCATGCATTGTAAATACCATGTGATATTGCTTGACATTCTCCTTTGTCAATGTAAACATCTTGCCAACATCTCATGCAACTGTGGTTCTGCTGACAATGTCAACCCTCAAGTACAACATCTTGAAGATCTCCTACAATTCAGCATCATGAATAATCTTGAAGGGATGGTTACAGCTTGAAATCCATAGAGCAAGGAGATAGCTGAAACGACCAGGGCTATATGAATGGACATGGACATATTCCTTTATCACATCTTGTTCTGGTTTTCTCTTCACTGCCTTGCAGACCACAACGTGGTCATTGAGGTTGTGTGTCATGTTGAACACAACTAAGGGTTCACAATGGGTCACTGGAAACTGAGTCAATAATGCCATAGAATACATATGAAGATTGTTACATACTATTTGCACTGAAACTGGTAATAAACCTCTCCGTCTATGGCCTCCTTAATCATAGGGGGCATAAGGAAGTGTTTGTATGCCTCAGCCTTCCATTGTTTGAGTCCCAGATCTAAAAGAACTTGTTAGTAATAATGCCCTCTCATAGAAAGAACACATAACACAAATCTCTACATTAGAGAACTTTGTTATGTCATACTTGACAAGAAAGGATTCTTTCTCCTTACAGGTAGTCCTGATAGTATTTCACTTCTTCCACACAGGCTCCTCAGCCATGTCAACCTCACCGTCAGTCAGTTGTGATGATGGGATCTCGCAAACAACATCAGCATTGCAGGAGGCTGCTGTGCTTGCTGGACATGGAGACTTGTGGAGATGTGCACTGCGAAGTGCAGTCAAAGAGGGAGGGATAAAGGGGGATCAATGTCAAGGAGGGAAGGGAAAAGGCATCAGGCAGTGCTGGCTGAAGAGAAAGGACTTGGTGCAACACAATATCAAAGAAGTTGGGATGGGATGCAGTTGAGGATTGAGTGGGGCTGTTCTAGAGGGTAAGGTTGACAAGTGGAAAGACTTGCTGTGCAGCCTTATTTTTCTGTTAACACATAATGTATACAGATGGATATAGACACTGTCTAGTCACTGGCGAGCCATGGGTTGTTCGTGGTGGATGTGCAGAGGTTTCAGCCATAACAACCTCATGCTCCAGTACTATTACTGCCTGTTTGATCATTTGATCATATCTCTTTGCTGTTCATAGACCAAGACTCTGTTGAAACATAAGCTTAAGAGCTGAATGATGAATGAGGATCACTTGATTTGGCTTACCTGGCATGGGTGGATGAGGCTTCTATTCAGGAGAGCCTCCTCCATGTTGTGACCAGTGATTGGTTTGATCCTGGTAATATGTCACCAGTAAAGCCAGGGATGGTATTGAGAATGTAACTATAAGGTGATTTGTTGTTTGAGCTTTGAACTGTGTCGTCTGAGCTGCCGAAAGCTACAGACCTGCCACTGCAAATCCAGAGTTAATAAGCAAAAAGGAAAGGCAATGATAATTACTCACTTTGAGGTACCTGAGACTGAAACTTCAAAGAGAAAAAAAGAGCAGTGAGCAGGTCATTGGAGAAGATGTGGATGACAAGGAAACAACTAGGGAATGACTCCACTGAGTAGCAGCTCGGCTCAGGCAATAGGTGCTGACTGGGAGGCTCTCCATGACTAAAGCAATAATAATGGATAAATGCTTTGGGCAGTTGACAAGCAGTTCTAGAAGAGTTCTGCCACTTTAAATCATTGTATAATAGGGTGTTTCATGGTTCGTTTTTTCTGGATATTTTTTGGTTAAAAATATATAGAAATACACAAAAAGACACGGAAAAACACCTGTACTGTGTTTTCAATGTTACCTTTGGTCAGTCGGTCAGTCAGTCAGTCAGTCACTGTCATCTGTGACACTAGCTGTTAATTGCCCACCCAACTTGTCCTCCAATTACATAATTGGGGTCACGTGCATTTCCCTGACATGAAATCAACATTGAACTGCAGAGGGTGGTCAGGATAAACGGTAGCTCCAATTCATGTTTTATAATATATATATACCTAATTAACATTTAATTGGAGGATTTCCTAACTTCTTTGAGTACACATGAGTACATCTTGGTCATTAACCTCATTATATATCCATGTGTACTCAAAGAAGTTAGGAAATCCTCCAATTAAATGTTAATTAGGTATATATATATTATAAAACATGAATTGGAGCTACCATTTATCCTGACCATCTTCTGCAGTTCAATGTTGATTTCATGTCAGGGAAATGTACGTGACCCCAATTATGTAATCAGAGGACAATATTAGTTGAACGGCTGAGTAATTCTCAAAAAAATACAAGTGAGAAATATAACAAAATACAGCCTGTAAAAATGGTCTGCAAAGGCAGCATCTGAGCCGTTTTTACAAAGTTGAAAAACATGTTTTTGCAAAACTACTCAAAAAGAAATATCATAAAAATATCGCGAAAATATCCATAAAAAACAAACCGTGAAACACCCTAATATAGAGGAATCATAGAAGTGCTCATATTTATTTCAACACAGTGATCCGGCAAGATGTGAATGCTTCAATGTTCTCATAGTAAGCTGAGCAGTGACTGTGTATTCATGAGATGTACCTAAACAATTATATATAACCCAGTTGAACTATTCTCTTATCAAGAGAAGTGATGCTTGTAGAAAGAAACTTCCGAGATAGTCAATGAATATTACACATCTCTATCCATGCATTTCAGTTTGAGGCGCTGACAGGAGTCAAAAGGAATGATAGTACTCATATTAACATTGTCAAAGGTGTGTACATAGGCGATATTACTTATAACGTGTTTGAAGATATATAAATGGTCTGTAAGCCATCCCTGGACCAAAGGAGGACTCTCTGAGTATCTCTGTGGGCAAAGAGAGGGTGAAATTGCTGGTTTTAGGACAATTACAGTGTGTGGTCGGTCATTTCCGAGGGATACAGTGACTGTTTTGAGTGGTATTTCTATTAGAGGTGTGAGAGACGTTACATATCTAAAATTCATCGTAGCTAATCTTTAGAATTTCGCCACAAGAAGAATGTAGGAACTGTATATGCATGCTGAAAGAGCAGAAAATGGCTTTTTCAAAGGAAACTGATGAATAACTATTGACATAAAAATCCCCTTAATTTTCTAAACATTCTAAAATCATACCAAATATGTTAGGGTGATATTATAGCTCTCAGTTCCATGATAAATGCGAGACTCATGCACACAGACATAAAACACGACCAGGGTGTCTGGTAGGTCACATGAAGTGACTGTACGTGACATGATGCGCACTTGTCGGTTTTCAGGGCGTATATCATCGACTCATCCCATAAAACCAAAGTCAAGTAGATATATTAGAGTAATAATTAGCCAATAATCGAAATTAGAACATCTGCATTTGACCCATATCCCTCCTGTAACCAATAACTAATGTCCCACTGTGCTTGTCCTCTCTCTCCAGTGAACCGAATCCGCTTACTCAAAATAGTCTGAAGTTTGCTGAAAGATACCCATGGCTCCGCACATTCAACCCATCGGTCCTGGCCCAATTCTCTTAAAGAGACCAAGAATTCTTCTAAAAGAAATACCTCACATTTGACTCCTTGCTTGTGCGCTGCTAATATATACCTTTGGGCATAGAGCAATGTATGGTGAATCAGAGTCCCATAACGAGTTGCATAATTGCTTAGAGCAGCTAGAATAGCTCGCTTGTGGAAGGGAAGCCCAGCAAAGCGGAGGGCGGGAGTTTCAAAGGCTTGCTCTTCGGCTATGGCGGTTCTGGACACCAAAATGAGACAAAAAAAGTTAGGCATAATTTGATGTATAACAGCAATAGGCACACCTTTTGCTAGCCTTCTCCTGGTCAACTCCTTTAAGACTTTGAATCCACTTCTGAACCCTGGATGAGGCGGCATGTTTGGCAGGGCTTGGTGTTACCAAGCTTTTAGTGTATCCCTGGACGAATCTAGCATTCTCAGGTACTTCCCAAGGCAACAGAGAAATGTTAGAATGTCCATCAGAAGCATCTTCACACCGAAACCCAGGTGAGTCCGGCATCTCTGAAGTATTCGGCTCGTTACCTTCTCCAAAGGTCCTAGTTCGATTGTTGTTTACCTTCTTCTTGAATGCCAGGAGACATTGACTGCCGAGAGTTGGGATGTGAGAGTTGGCCTTGGTGGGACGACTGCTTATACTTAACTTTTACCCTGCATTCTAACTCAACTTGTCGAATATCAACCTCAAATTCCATTAGAGGATGCAAGGGTAATATATCCTAGAATGGTGACAAATAGGAGCATACAGAAAAACTGAAATAAACTTGTAAACTTATGTCGCAAATAAAAGGGGAAATTTCCAGATTGAGCTCCACCCAGTCATGGAGATTCGGGTCAGTCCCCATGCAAACATATACGTGTATATGTGGCGAGAGAACATGGTTTAGATACCATGATGGCAAAAAAGAGAGATACTCCTCCTCCTCCTCCGAGAGTACAATGACGCAACATTCCGTATCACGCGCTCACCTACTCGCGCCAAGATACCTTCGGGGATACAACTTCGTTCTTATGCATTCTCTCCGCAAACGACTTTGTTTTCTCTGGAAGCTGTAATGTCAGACAAAATGGGGTGGCGCTTTTTCAGGATTTTGCTCTTCTTCGGGTGTGTTGCCTAGCCCCTATCACAACACCTTCCATAATTATGTCCTTTGACTCTCTCGCTCGCTGTCCAGCCTCGAAGCGCGTTACCCACTTGCAGCTCCAACCTCCCAAGCGTTTCATCCATTTATCAGGGACATCTTACTATATCCAGCTGCACTGGAGGTAACATATGGAGGCGACCAACCGCAAGTTGGTAACCCACGATCTCTGCACGATGCCCCGTCACCTATAAGGCCGTCATCGTTCTCCACGGCGACGTTTGCTCGTCGCATGTATTTGCCAACTTGGATATTCTTTCTCCTGAGTCCTGTGGGTCTTGATTTCACTAAGTCTCGTTAGACAAACTGTCTTTATTTACGATCTTGTTGTTATCCATGGTGTATTTACCTTGAATTCCATGATAAACGCGAAAACCCTATGAATGTCCCCTTTTCAACCTCTATAATCCGTCATAAAACATGCCCAACATCATCTTTATGTGTCTCTTTCCCTCGTTTCGATGGTCTCTTCACCTCCTTTCACTTCTGGTTGGGATATCTAGTCATATATCAAATATATCATACACATGGAGACGACCTGAGTATATATAAAACGATATTTGGCTACTCTCACTATTTATCCCCATCACCGTTGCCACCGTTCGTATGTTTCCAGGATGATATGGGAAAAATGGGGGTGAAACTGCTTTCAAAATATTCGCGGCAATCCACCCTTATATATTCACAATCATTGCAGATGGACCACTGTACGATGTTTTTCTCTACCCCATGCAAAGTCGAGGCTCATGGTCATTCAATATTTATGCAAGTTCCCCTCTGTTCGCACTTCTTCCTCGTTGTTCATTTGGAGAGCAAATATCGAATTCCTATCCAAGACTGTAATACGTAAAGCGACAATATGCAGAGAATGCAAATAACTCGAGGAGATCATTTATGACACAAACTTTGTGCTATATAATAAAACGAGTATCAAATATTCGTTGAAAGCAAGAAACATATTTCCACGACAACATTTGTGAAGGTAAGAAAAGAAAAAAGACCTAAGTCCACACGTGGACTTTCACACCGTACATATCTTTCCATTGGGGCAACATCCTGCTGTAGAACTGTTGATTTCAACACAATAGTGCCTGCAATATTAGGTTGAGTGCATGTTTATGTACATCTTGGTGATGATACTCACTGTGCATCGCAGAAACGTCCATCTATTATATGATTGGATAAGTTCTTCACTCCTGCAGAGAGAACATTCTTAACTTACCAAAGCAGCAGTTTGTGTTAGGAGGGTTACAACCAACACCTGCACTGCCAACACAACAAAAATCGCCGGTAGGACAACAAAAATTGCCGATGGAGCATAACCCAAATCCAGCTGGACAGGCACGCGGTTTCAATAGGTTGTCTATTGACCTGCCCTCAAAGCTCGGAGCTAAGTGATATGTTGCAGGGATCAACGCAGCAGCTCCTTCAACAGCTACCCCCTGAACTTGCGCAACAAAGGAGGCAAGTGCAAAAGTGGCAATCCACTGGAAAGAGACCATGTTTAGAGGAGAGGTGGTGTAGTGGCTTATGCTCAACAACAGAATCTTCCCTTTTTATAGATCAAAAGACTCCCTTATTTAAGTTTTCAATATAAGTCATTGGCTCATCGATTCGTGCCATAATTTACTTGGCGATACGCCAAATGTCAGACCACCAGACAGACAGAGACAGATAGGATGAAATGCATTGAAGTTATAACGAAGATAGCCGAGCGCCAAAGAACAGTTTTTTCCTTTTGGAATTAACGGGGAGCTACATACAACTTTAGTTGTTGTGCCAGCGCTCATTATTACACATTGCGTGGAGCACGGCATCTCAATGTGACGAGATCACACGATCAATAGTTTGGAGTCCAATACAAATGTAGAGTTCGAATGTTCAATAGCAACAACCCAGACTGCCTTTTGAGGCGAGATACAACGCATCGCGCAGCCCAACCACTTCTTCGCACTCGTACTATATCACCACAGCCAATTTGTCACTCCAGACTCCCTCCATTATCCTGTGCTTAAACAGTGATTCAGGTGTCCGCCACCACACCACAATTCTCCGAAGGGCATCCAAACCTTCGTCTTTTGTTAGAATTAATTTGAAGCATTCACTTGTCTTGTCAAACTCGAAAACAATTTTCGGTGATTGAAGCCCAGGATAGATTGCACCCTTCCCTCCGAAGACATAATACAAGGAAGGCTTTGACAAGGTAGCTTCTTCAGCAGCAATCGAGGCCGTCTTCAAATATAACGACGACGTAAATCAAATGGTCTTTTAATGCATGAAAGCCGATCATGTGGCTTCGTTTTGAAAAATAAAAAGTAAAAAGAATAAAAAAAAAACACAAACAAAATGGAGGGTGCTTTATACCAGACATGTAAATGGGACGTAGTAAATATCGGAATGATCTCATATGGCCAATGTCCTAGCATTACAAAACCCGAATTGAAGTATTAAAGTACATGGCAGAGGCGAAGAACGTCTCCCTTAGTCAGTCAAAGAAGTGTGTACTCGATGCAAATGAATCTCGCTCATATATGACGTCTCACGCATCTACCCGTCACTTTCATCAAAAACATATTTGAGGAGTGTGCAGCGAATGCCGCGGGCGCGTGATGACAGCCACACCGACGTACAGGATGGAACGAAGGCACAAAGATTGCGTAATGACGATGGAGACATGGGTGTTGAGGAGGCACCAGGACGAGACGGTGCAGCAAGCCATGGAGGCAGCAGTGGAGGCAAGGTTGAAGGAGTTGTCACAGTAGGTCAGTGGGACCCTTGGAGAACTGCTGACATTGTCCGAGGCGAAAAGGACGCTTTGACTATCTGTCAAAGAAGCAGTCACCATACGCAATTCGACAGACGAACGATTCACAGAACCGGAAAGGCAGCTTCCCACGTTGCCGAATGTTATCTAAAAATGAACGGAGGCGATGATGGCACACATAGCGGAGGACAGGTGAAGAAGGTTCCCAAACTTGAACCTGGTTGACCTGCTGCAGCACATAACAACCGTCGATGATCTTCATTGTTGACTCCTCCTATTCCAAGATCAAAATCAAATATTGAAAGCTCTAGCCCATGTTTAGCAGCTCCATTACCATGCTCGCAAACGAGTGACTCCATATAGATTGATGCGCGATCGATGGGGACGAAGGTGATGCGAGTTGCTTATCCAGCGTGAGATGGCGAAGAAGAGATAATAAAAGGGACTGCATTTGCACTGTGCGCTGTATGTTGAAGGGTCAACGGCCTGTTAAGGATACTGTGCCATTATAATGATGACACAAGTCAAACCGTGATTTCCAAGTAATGCGGATCTAAACTTTCACCTTCCTGGGATGTTTGGATGCCACAGGAAGTTAATATGAGAAACTCCTCAAGGTAGAGGAACGATACCGTGCTGTCAGTACGTGCTTGCATGTGGTGGTACTATCATGAAACAGAAACCATGATGGACAATGTCGGCCAACTTCTACCCTTATTGGAAGTGCGATAAGGCTCCAGAGTTACGGGACTACTTCATATTAAATTAGGACGCTCAGGAGAAGTCTGGACGCTTCTGGACCGCCTGGACGTGCCCGGACTTCTTCAACCGGTTTACTGATGTTCGTTGCTTACAGAGCTATATTAACCTTTCATAATGCGAACGGGAAAGTCAACATTATGACGTTCTACAAAATGCCAAGCCTCGGTTGTTTTTCAAGAACCAATACCATCCAATGTTCGCATCTCTTCTTTGACTCATCTGTCCAACCTGACAGGCACCGCAGCGCTTTCAGAGTATGAAATATGAACGCCACGCATTCTGGTGTACATAGTGCTAAGACTCGTTCGTCTTACTAGAAGCAACACTATTCAATGTTCGCCGCTTTCCCCTTCTTTCCCCTTCTTTCGCTCATCTGTCCAATCTGGCAGGTACGTGGAAGCTGATGAGCTATTCTCAGTCCCACAAGTGGTGTTTGGGGCTACTTATGATTAATGGAAAGAAGCCTAACTGGCTCTATGAAATTAGGCCAACGAATGGAGTAGGTCCTTTACATAATTGCCTGAGAATCATAAGACTGCCTGATCTTGCCATGGACCAGATATTCATAAAAGGGTGTAATAAGCGAACCTTTTCTGACATAATGTACATCATATGAAATTTCAACCTGACACGCCCAATAATCGAAAACAATAGGCTAATGTATCATATCTGCCCAGAATGACAGCAATAGAATAGATATAAAAGACCGTGGCCTATCAGGTATTGACTCTGTTAGCAAGGGCAGGCACCATGCTGCAGGGGTTGTCTGTCAAGTATGCAGGTGAATTCACAGAGGCCAGCATAATGTTAACACTGCTGATACCGTTGAAGTTAAGTTCAGGCCATGCGCAACTTCAACCTATCGAAGAACACCATCTGAGGGGTCCGCTCACTCCTTTATTATTCCCTTCTTCCTTCACTTCCTATACACTGACACGGTCCCCGTTCTCAACACACTTCCATTCGTCGCCGCCACTGCCGTCTGCAAAGACATAGGATCAGTCGCCATTGCCATACTATTCGTGAGCGATGGAGATTGGTCTGGCTAGCATCGGAACATATTTTCTTGTCATAATCGGTCTAGAGGTCGAGTGTCAGATAGTGATGGATCCAGTTCGGTTCAATCCAGTTCAGTCTGAAACCGGTTCACACTTTCACTACTATGGCGGTTTGAGTTCGGTTCGAGACCGGTTTGAAACCGGTTTGATTGTGGTTTACGTATGACAGCTGTATATATTTATCTAGGTCATCTAAAACAAAGATTACTGCACTTTTTGGATGGCACAGGAATTGCTATAAATTCATCACTGCAATCTGTTAAAAAATATTAGATTGAAATAGAACAGTAATTTTGCGAGAGGACAAACCTGATGCTTCCTCCTCACTAGTAGTAGTTCCCGGCGCATTGTAAGCCCGGCACTAGCGAGAAGCAGCGGTGGATGCCATATTTTTCCTAGCTTCGACATCAAAAGATTTAAGAAAGGACAAGTGTGAGAAGATATGGCTCTGAACTGTACAGTACGGAACCTCTTTCAGACTAGGAATATTAAATAAAATAGCTGTAGTCAAACCGGTTTGGAACCGGTTCAGACCGGTTCCAAACTGGTCTCGCTGGGCAGAACATCGCGGTTCCAGTTCGGTCTCGAAACCGGTTCGAAACCGGACTGGATCCATCACTAGTGTCAGATCACTACAATAAGGGTCAAGTCTAAGAATTGCAATTATTGTCCTTTTCTCTGGGTGTTTTTGGTTCATCCATTCCACAGTTGGTTCAATGCCATGTGGTGAGTGTTGTGGAAAAGCCCTACTTGCTTATTACTTCCGTTATCTAATGGTTCATTTAGATGTTTGGTCGTCGGGGTTGGATTTTTATGAGGTTGTCTGTTTCGAGGTCAAAGTAGGGTGATATGCACGTACGCGATGTATTCTCGACCTCCTTCGAATCCATCCCTCTCTTCCCTTCCCGTCGCAATACACCGAGATGAGATCTCTCTGCTGTGCCTTATCGGACCTGTTTAGTACATCCAATCGTGACTTGTGAGACGTTTGAGTCTCACGAGCTAAAGAAAGCAACTCATTGACCGTTCGGTTTGGAATATAGGGAACGAGTATGAGGGCAAGGTAAGAGCTGATATCCACTCGTTCGAGATTTATCAAAGCCTATATACTCATCTCTACTCAATAACAAAGAAGCTATCTTCTTTCCGTTTGGCATGTACTGTATATTCACGAGTATCGTATTAAGACTTCGACTGGCGCTTGATGCTATTTACGTTCATTCTTTCATAAGTGTTAATTTTAATCGTTGCCACTGGCATTTAATGGCAATGGGTTTTGCAACGGAGACGCGAAGAAATACTATTATTTTGGCGAGTCGAGGCTCAGTGAATCATCTTCGTATTTAGCACCCAAGACCAGCGGTCGAGATTCCACGCCTTCGATATTGAGTTCAAAAATAAATATTCCTATATGTTCTCCTCGATTTAATTATATTTCATGGTTAGAATCTGGTGACAAATTCTGTGAAGAAATCCCTTTCACCCTTCGTATCTAATAGTGAAAATAAGTCAGTTCAGGCTGGGTTTGTGAGCCCCTAGGGTTATTAAACCCTAACTTATGTAAGCATCTTATGTTAGTAAGTATGGATATGCTCTATCCATATTACTAGCAGAATTGGGTGCCCCATTCTAGGTCCCTTCACCATGGAACAACCACTGGGCCAATCAGGCTGATTTTACTATGGATGAGTAGGTTTTAGTGAGGGAACCAGGACCTGCTATAACAGGAGGTGCAGGTTTCCATGGCTGGAAATGCAGAGGGAAAATACTGGAGAAACAAAGGTCCCATTACCATGGGCCATGGGAGCATGGATGCAGGGTAAAAATTGTATAAGGATGTAGGCAGGGTTAGCTGACACTTTGGAAGCCTGCACCTCCAAATATACCAGGCCCTGGTCCCCTTGCCAAAACCTACCCATCTATAGTAAAATTGGCCTGATTGGCCCAGTGGTTGTTCCATGGTGAAGGGACTCCAAATGGGGTACCCAATTCTTCTAGTAATATGGATAGGAGCCAGGGGAGCAGTGCCAATGAAAATCAAGAAGTACAACCAGAACATTTAGAAGAGGAGAGTGAAGAGGTGAATGGAGATTCCATCCAGGAGCAGGAGCAGGATTACAGTGAAGAAGAGTCTGATTCCTTTAACATTGAGAGTGAAGATAGTGAAAAACAAATACCGCTTTTTCGTCTTCTCCTCCCAATGCAATAAACTTGAAATTTTATATCTCAAGAACTGGTCCGCCGTTTTCTTTAAACGTGGCTCAATCTTCACAGAATGAGCAGGGCTACAACATATAAAAAAAATCAGTCCAAAGTATGTGCTTTCATTTGAGTTATGTAACTCCCCCAGGCTATAGAATGAAAAGTAGATTGCCCTTTGATGTGATGTGTCTCAACAGTGCGGACATAGGCCATCTCTGTTGGAAATAAAGTGTGTTTACTGCAGAGATTTTTTGCACCTAATTTCACATTAATTTAATTACAAGTCATAATGTAACAGAAGAGAACTATACCTTCAAACCCTGTTCCCTGTGGATATAGATGATCCTGCAGTTCATTACTTATCCTTTCAAAGTGGTCCATATTTCCTGAGGAAGGATGCAGATCTATAAGTGTGATTTCTCTGAGCTCTGACCATCCAAGCAATTTATGAAGTCCACTGAGAAAGCTAGACTCAATGTAAAGCTTTCTTGATGTAACATCAATAACTCTCCAGTCCAGTTTCAATAGAAGTTGGTCAAATAGCTCCTGTTAATCTCCATACTCATGTTAACACTTCGTTCAGATTCGCATCACTTCGGTGAAGCTTTGGAGAAGGTTACAGACCTTTGAAGAGCTTCATTCAGCTTTACCTCCTACCTCTTATCTTCATTGCCAAACCCTATCCAGAATATTTGTTCGACTTCTCTTTGATTGATTTCAGCAAAGCCTTTGCCCACACCCTTTGTTCAATCACACTATCTGGTCATCTGATATCCTTCTTGATATTATTAGCCAACTTCAGGCCCAGGCCAATTTGTCCTCAGTGTAGGCCCATTACTCCTTCTGATACTTCGTTTGTTCCACTTCTAGTTCAATTCCAATCTTTTGCATTGTACTTATGTTATTCGCAATTTGCTTTCCTTTTCCATCTCAGGTCTTTTAGTATATAAGGACATGTATCTTAACTAGTTTTCCTCAGTTTGATATTAAGTCTTAAAGTCATTAAATCCTCTCATCCTTTCCACTGAGTATCTTAAAGTCCAATTCATTAAAAGACTACTCTATTCTGTTTGAGATATGCACTCTATTACTCTATCCACCTCATACCTTCTGAACCTCTCCTTGTCATTTCTGAACCCTCTGTCCCATCCGGAATGGTTCCCTGAACCTTTGACCTTGCCCCAAAGTTGAACCTTCGTTCGCATACTTCACTCAGCACTTCAGTATTTGACTTACTCAGATATTGTTTGATTCTGATCCATTTCCAAATTAAGACATAGTTTGAGAAGATGCAACCCATGTACATTAAAGCCAAGTCCCTTCGGTCCCAACCCCCTCTCTTAGATCAACTTTACTGTTACTTCATTCGGTACCTTCATTCACTTCCATTCAGACTTCAGGAGTTACAGTTTGGATCAGCCCATAACAGCTCCCTAATGAGCTGTGGAGTGTGTGATGGTATAGGATCAGAATGTGAATGTGGATGTCAGTAAATAACAGCAATGTAAGGGCAATCTGTTGGGTGGTTGGGTAAAAAACTTGAAATAAGCAGGACAGTCAGATACATGCTGTATTTCTCCACGGGTAAGTTTCCCCTCAGAAGTATGATGAAATGTGCTAAAATATATATTAAGATATTAGTAATTAAATAGGGAAACTCAAACAGAGTAACATACAGCACAATGTCTTTTGTTCATGTGCAGAACCAACAATGCTACAGGTGCTAGAGGACTGAAGTCCACTGCCTTTGCATCTTGTTCATAGTGTAGAATAGTCTCCTTAATATTATGAAATAATGCTTCGAGATATACTGTATCTATCTCTTAAAGGTTGTGCAAGTAAAGGTGGGCACGATGCCCTGGCTTTCATTCTTTACATCTATATAAGACTAGTCAGTTACTGTGAAAAAAAAGAATCAATGAATAATTCAACTCACTGAATAAAGGCTCGATGATAATTGTCTTTGCAAAAAACTATCTGGTCTTGACATCATGGTTCATCCTTCTCCTGGGCATGGATGTCATGGAGAGCAGTTTTCACAACCTCCAACTGCTCAAGTGAGAGGGACATGGCTTCAGACTAAGTATTTTTTAGTCATTTCTCCTCCCTTTAAGAGGCAATTTGATAAGAGCCCGCCCTCTGTGTCATCCCTCCTTAATCATTGCCTAGACAAAGGCACAGCTTCGGCACCTGCACGTTCTCCTTCCTACTTCATGACCCTTGACTCTCTGTCCTCATCTGTCAGGGAAGGAGCCATTGCTGACCCAAGCCACTCCACAAGTAGCATTAAGAAACCTAGTAGCTCTCAGCCAAAAGTTGAAGAGGACGATGTCGATGTCCTTGTTTTTTGTCCCAAGTGCCAAAGGTATCGTGTCTTTGAGCATTATTGCATGTTCCCTAGGTATTTGTCACCTGAGTTATAGATAGTATATGCTTCTTAATAATGATCACACTTGGTACTTTTCTATTTGAATATTTGATTTTGTTCTGGTTTGTTTAATAGGAACTAATATACCCTTATTATTTAAACATTACTTAGGTTGTTGGGGGTTGTGCTATTAATTCACCGGATAAGGATCTTAGTGAGATTGTGTGAGATTGATATCATCAGATCTATCTCCTGATGGTATCAATTGACTGTACACTGGTCAGGAGGTGTGACAGCACTGTCAACTTTAATGAGGTAAGAAGTCTTCTAGCTTCCTATCTCTAAGGATATCTAGGCCCCGGGTTTTTACCTTTCGGTGAAGCCAATCAGAGTTGAAGAAATAACACAAACTTCTCAGTCTTGCTCCACAATCACCCATATAAGCAAATATTCAATCAAGACTCATACATAACCAACCATACATAACTCACTGCTTCTAAGGTATGTAAATTCTTCCCAGTCACAGAGCAGCCTAAGCTCAATTTCTGAATTCTTACTCCACACTATGACTAAAAATTGCAGCGGAAGGATATAAAAGATGAAGGATTCAAGCAACAAATGAAAACCATCAAAGCCCAGAATAGATTGAGGAAGTTGCCTAATATGGGTATTTTCGTAGGATCTTTAGTATACGAGGTATAAGGTAAGGTATAAGGTATAGTATATAAAGTATGGACTGTTGTGGACGCATGGTGCGGGCCGATGGCTGCATTTGGGATCTCTCAGATGCAATCAGCCTCGGTTCTAGTGTCGCTGCGGTTCAGTTCAGTTCGGTTCTCACACCCTATTTTTAGAACTGCGAACAGAACTGGTCAAAATGGTTTGGTTCGGTTCACCGAACCACTTCCGAACCACTTGAACCAGTTCATAGTGGTTCGGTTCAGTCCAAGAACTGGTTCTGAACCAGTTCATACACTTCAGCCTCATACTTCCTCAGTAATGTTAAGTACCTTGTCTAAAAATATTTTTAACTGCGAGGAATAATCTAATGCTAAGCATTGAAGAGTCATATCCCTTTTATTTGATTGAAATTGAACTTAACTGTTATATTTCTTTTATATATCAGTTCAGAACTGGTTCATGAACTGGTTCTGAACTGAACTGAGCCAAGAATAACTGCTTCTCTGACCAAAAATTATCACACATATATTATAAAATGGATCAACACAGGAGTGCAAGTGAGGGAGGATGATTTTCATGAGGTAAATTAGCTATTCTAGCATATTTTTCGAGATTTATACAGCCATGAATATCACCTGGTTTGAACTGGTTCAAACTGGTTCAGGACCAGTTCGGAGATTTCAGGAACTCTCTGAACTGTGAACTGAACCACTACTGAACCACCTGAACCGGTTCATATGGTTCAGTTCAAACTGGTTCAGTTCAGCGGTTCAGCAGTTCGGTTCTCAGTTCTCAAACTGAACTGTGGCTTCACTACTCGGTTCAGGGATGTGAAATTATCGTTCCTTACTGGCCAGAGGAACTACAGAAAATTCAACACTTTTCCAAAGAAGCTTCAGAGAGCATGAAATAGCTAAATGCCGTCATGCCAAAGTCGCGCCACGGCAACACCTGTGAGATTTGAATTCATGGGTGCTTTTCCAATTGACTTACAACTTAACAGGACTGGTAACCACTGCAACAAAGCACCACTAAAGGAGTGAATGCTAGGAGCTGCACCATCCATTTCCCTGCACCTATTGCATATCACTATTCACAGGAGGCTGGTCAAAATTTTCCAGGTCAGAAAATCATCTGGAAATTTCCAAAATTTGGGTGTATTTTCCAGATACTTTCCAGCCCTGGAAAATGCCTGGAATATAACTTTTTCCCATAATTTTTCTGACATAATCCAGCTTTGAAGGTATTTTCCAAACAACTTCCAGATATTTTCTAAGGTCTGGAAAATGTTTGGAAGATGCACTCAAATCCTGCCATTTTCCTGACCATTTTCCACTCTGGAAATTTTTGACCAGTCTGCAGTGTATTCTTCCACAAAAGCTTCTTTCCTTGACCAAATTATTCTCTGTCCATTCCCCCATCTTCCACTCCATCTCGACATCCAATCAAACCATTTCACCCGCTCGGGGTCCCTCTCCGCTGAATCCAGCAATGTCTTATGGCTGCATTTAACTTGCTCGAAACTTCTTCCCGGATTATTCTGTCCTCCAGATGAATAACGAGCACCTTTGATTCAGCTATGTTGATTCCATATGGTAGGGTTCGACCATGGAAGTCACTTGTTTCTTGGGGATGGACCTTCTGACAGCTGTATCCTCTGCCACTATTCCCACGTTTTCTCTTAACTGCATTTATACTTCTAGCTATGAGGCTTCCATGATGTAGAGTCATTATTGACTCCCAGAGCCCTCAATCAGAAGAAACAGGCATGCCCAACATGATCTACTCAATGCCATCCTCTGTACTTACTACCAGCAGCCGTCTGTAGCATCTGTTTATTTAATACTAGCTTACACTTTCTCGCCTTTTGTAGGAACATTTTGAATTTTTGCCACAGGGACTAAGTAAACAGTCTTTGAATGGTCCTCAACAAGACTATAAGCGCAACACTTTCCCATGTGTGCTCTATTTGTCAAGCTCAAATACTGTATGTCCTTTGCAAACTTCTCGGTGATCATCACGGTTGTCTGGTTAACAAGCTCCCCTGGAGCGAACTGTATAACGTCATTTGTCGCTCATCGCGCCCATGACGGCTGTGACTGATTTGCAATCAGAAGCATCCGAAACCAGCCGAGAAGTCCACACCATCTCAAACCTGTCAATTGACTGATTTGCGCATATCACACTTTTATTCAAAGGTCCAAAACCGTACCGTTTTCTATGTAACGTGGAATAAGTTCCCCCTACTGACGAGCGGCATTTCTTCCCCAAAATTGTGTAAGTGTAAAAGCAAGGATGCTGTTCGATGGCTGATCAGCTGTTTTTATCGCAGATCAAGAGGTTTCATGATGTCAGATTTTATCTCCTAAACTTAGCTCCTCGCTTCTCTTCTATTTGTTGGAGCGGGAACTGCCTCAAAAATCTAGCTAACTTCCCATCAAGGTTGCCGTCTCATTGACAGGAGTATGTGCACACTGGCTTCGTGAAGTATATTTGGTTCTTTTTTGGTGTATTAAAGCCTTCAGGCTTGGGGGGGGTTCTATCAGCACTCTCGTCACATCGTCATGTCCGCTATTGCTGCTTTACTCCAGTCATTCATTACTGGCGTATCACTAGACAATAATTATGCTGTAAGCACATCTCACCCAAGCCGACCTATTATCTTAATCCACATCCTCCTTGAGTAGTTATGGAACAGTACGTCCTGACTGCTAGCTCAATTACCATCTAGCGATGACCTTGGAAATGCAGTGGCCAGCTCAGCTTTAGTGGTGAGCCTCCTCCAGGCAGTCATTTTTGTCACGCCACACTACCCTTGATTCAAGGTATATGACCATATCCTTACTCTCCCACAAGAAGTGCAGCTAGTATGGCCATCTGCAATGGGACTGGCGAAAGGACTTTATTTCGCGACAAAATATTTAACATTGCTTGATGTGATTTTCGTATCCGCATGTGAGTCCAAGCTTTTCTGCCTCTACACATTTTGCAGAATGAGGTCATTGGCTTTGAAAACATTTTAGTCCAGTCTGCTCCTGCAAACGCGAGTCTTGATCAGTGTCCAAGACTTCTCAAAACCTTTACGGGTGTGTATTCCTAACGCCTTCCTTCTCTTATTGCTGACGAGAAGTAGCTCTACATATTATCGGCATGTTCATAGCAGAGGGTAGTAACTTGACCAGCTCATCAATGATCTCTTCTCAATATATCTCCTTCTTAGGCACTTTAATCATGAGAACATGGGCGATTTGGTCATGCGACAAGCTAATCGGATATGGCCTCCTCATTTCTCTCCTTGCAATCTGTGGAGTTATCATGTTTATCATCTTTGCAGGCTTGAAGCAGTTGAAATGTAAGAAAATAAACTTAAACTCAACCTAAACCGACTGATTTCGGTATAGATGGTCAGCGACCTGTGCCAGATCTGCAGGGTTGCTTGCTTGTTGGCTCTGGTTTTCCCATTCGGCCTATATCCACCTGTTTTATTTTGATCTGCGCGTTTGAGTCTGGTGAGATTTCCTC
>KN837209.1:93266-131731 GCA_000827215.1 Sphaerobolus stellatus SS14 | reverse complement strand
TGATATAACACCCTCTGGAGAAATGTTGAATACAAGCCTAATACCTAAAGGCACACTGCAGAATGATCTGACCCAACAGATAAACCCTCTGGAGAGTGAACAAGTAATCTAATCAAAGTCCAGGAAGCCCTCCTGTTATCACTCAAAGGGTAAAAATTACTTAGCCACCCATCTCAAAAGGTTCAGAACTAGAATTTAGGACCTTTGGCTTACAGAGTGGCCCAAATCCACTACCCTTAATTTATGAGCTTTGACTTTGCTTGCATATTCATACTGCAATTTCATATCCATCCACTCCTTCAAATTTGAACTATTGGAAGAATTAATTAAGACAAGAATAATGGAGAGATAAATGGGAATATAGATACCGGAGTTGATGATGATATTAGCAAGAAGAAGCCGAGAAAAAAAAACTCCCATTCTATTTACAACTTATCATTTCCAGCCCATGTTCTTCCTATACCTATTCCCCTCTGTTTAGGGTACCTTAATCCACCCCTGCCTCCTGTTTAGAGTTCCAGCTCACCCCAAAAACTCCCTTTTCACCTCCCTGATCTCCGTGCACCCCTAAAACCCCGGGTCCCAGATGGGTCCCAGGCCCTTCCCACACTCCTGCCGCCCCTTTTTTCCCCTCCCTGCCTGTTTTGTCACTACTTTCCCTCATTTTCCCGTGTCCTTGTGCCCTCCATGATGTCTACATTCCCCGAAAACCCTGGGTTCCAGATGGGTCCTGTGCCTGTTCAGTCCCTGCCCAGCCTCTCACAACCCCTTTAAGCCCTGCTGTGCCTGTTTCATGCCTACTTTCCCTCATTTCCCCACACTCTTGCACCCTCCATGATGTCCGTCTCTCTGCCCCTCTGTTCAGCCCCCACCCTCCCATCAAACCACTCACAATCCCCCCCTCACCTCCCAAAACAAAGTAAACAAATGACAAAAACACACCCTCTGTTTTTTTCTTGTGCTAAGACAGCCTTGATGCCAAGAAGTACAGAAGGGAGTGACCACATGAGCATAAGGGACAATAAACAAAGAAAGATCATAAATTGCATTTAGATATCTTGCACATTTCATCATGTTATCAAGTGTGCAAAGCAGTCAATAATTAAATAAATAAAAAATTGCAAGATTTTATAGCTCCCTCTATGCCCAAGTCACACATTGATAGTGGATGTAATGAAATCAAAATAGTATGTGCAGTTGCTGTGAAAGTATAGCTCACCCATACTGAAGTCATACTGCCTTTTGGTATGTTTGAGAACAATACTGTATTTTTCCCCTTCCCCTGCACTTGCCTCCTCTCCCCCTCCCCCTGCTTAATGAATACATCTCGATACAGCATCTTTATGGTCTTCTGGCAAATATTGAAGTCATACTAGCTCTTTGTATGTTTCCAAGTTTGCTTCCCCTCCCTCTCCCCTTACTTCTACACCCCAAACTTTGCAATTTTCTCAAAGTGTAGTTCACTCTACCCATCTCAAGAATGGTTTATTACGAGGTATAAAACATAGAGGTAAGTTTCCTGATCTTTGTAGCCTTTGAAACAGCATGATGTTTTTGTGTTCTCCTCATGCTCGACCAGAACTTGTGATTTTTATATCTCAAAAACAGGCCTGCCGTTTTTGATGAAAAATGGTGTATTCTTCAGCATTTTAACAGGCTACAATATATTCAGAAATCAGCTTGAAATATGTGCTTTCATTTGAATTAGCTAATTCCCCTGGCCTATAGAATAACAATGAAGAATGTGAATATGAAATATGAACTTACCTGAACCCAAGTCAATGCCCATACCATCAGCCAGAGGAAAGTCTTCCCATAAAGTGCTAACCTAAAATGACAATAAAAATATGAAGGGGAAAGGGGGTGTGTAGGTTGCCTTAACATTCTAAAAAATGAGAGAGACAGAGAAACAGAGAGACAGAGAGAGAGAGGAGAGGTGTCACCCTAACCTTAAGGTAAGGGCCTTTTTCTTTGGGGGTGGACAGGAGTGTGGGGGCAGAATGGAGGGGCAGGATGGCTGGGAGACATGCTGGCCCCCAGGGTTTTAGGGGAGCCTGGACATTGCAGCAGGTGCAAGGGTGTGTGAAAATTGGGGAAAATCAGCTGAAATAGGACTGGCTCACGTTAAAGGGAGTCCTGGGAGGCTGCACAGGGCCGAGGCCAGCAGAGGATCCGGGACCAGGGGTTTTAGGGCTGCATGGACTACTGGAGCATGAAAAGGGAAAAATCTGGGTGAGCACTGACCCCAAACGAGGGCAGGGGAGTGGATTTGGGTACCCTAAACAGAGGGGAATAGGTATAAGAAAAGTTAGGTCTATTTTTCGGTTTTTCTTTAGTAGAATATTATAATTTTTGCTCAAGATATTCTAGGTCTGAAATCTGAATTTTAAATGGAGCTTTTCCCTAAATCAATTTTCAGGGTTTTAACCTCAATTTTCGGCATTGAGAAATTTCCATTTTAGATTCAATTTCTAATATACGCAAAATTGGAACTTTAGTCAATTTTTGGCTAGCAAAAATTTGGGATTTTAGCTTGAATTTCTCCGGATATAAAACTTGAACAGAAAAAAACCCACGAATTTTTACCTGTAAAATTTCGGGATTTACATTGAATTTTTGTGCAAGACAGATTTCAATATCAACTTCAAATTTAGTTGGACAGAAAATCTACTTTTAGCACCAAATTTCACTGAGAATTTGGGAATTTTATTCCTTATTTTGTTCAAGATAAATTCTGAATTTGGATTAATTTTCCTTAACAATAAAGTTCAATTTTCAATTCTAATTTTTGCAAATTTAGAACCGCTGAGTCCAAATTCCCATTTTAGTTCAACTTTTCGGCGTGTCAAAAAGCGTAAGTGTCTCCCGTGCAACAACCATCGAGCATACTGCAGGACGTGAACAACACGCATCACAATAAAATGGATTTCTGATTCGCATTGTGTACAGTCACTAAATTTGACGTTATTCTTCTCATCTGATGTGACGTCCCAACTCCTCTTCCAGCGATGTCACTAGAGATGGCGGCACGCATTCATGGAACATATTCCCGATGCCACAGCCTCGACCTAGATGCATATCCACTTCGGCCACTCTGAAGATAGACCGAAACAGTCGAAGGTTTGACGAAGGCGGGATGACAGCCTGCTTGGGCTGTTCCTTGGTGTCGACACAGAAGAAAGGATCCCACCACAGAAGGAAGGAACCCACTAAGTGATGAAGGACTTATCAAGCGTGGTAGAGAGATGAAGACTCATATTCGATAGCTGTACAAAGCGATGTTAACTGAACGGGATACAAAAAGTCAACGTTCGTATGTACCATACTGAGTTGCTTTTACCACCCTTCCACCGGACAGTTGTGATCCTGCAGGTTAATAACTGAGGAATATAGATATCTCAGATATCCGAGTGATGCTTTTAGACCCTGATTCTACAGATAGTGTCAGGAAGTACTTCAGCTGCAACTGTACAGTTACCCTTGTACTCACATCATCATCTCCTTGGCCCATACCTATACACCAAAGCACATATTGAGCCCTCAGATGATGTCTGCCTAATAATCGTCATATTACGCCTCTACGACGAATCCCAAGCTAAATCTGCTGCTCCCAACGGTGGCTGAGATTCGTCTTCGCGTGACTTTTGAACGGAATAATTTGAGCTCTGGCATGGAATAGTACTGGAGTAAAAATCAGGTAAAGCAATTGGAAAAGTAGAAAGTAAGCAGAAATAATGTTGATAGCATGAACTACGTCGATATCGATGTCGGCGGACACGAATATCCGAGTCGGTGTGACCAAGGTGACATAAGTATAGAACTTGCAGCTTGGCTCCCTCCACTCAAGGCACAAAATTTATTCGAACCAGTTCCACAGCGAAAATAGCACTCCTTTCACAGAGCCTGATTATACTCGTTCCGCTTCGTATCTTGGGTCATTTATCCGTAACTGTGCACTGGTTATGAGTGTTTGCATAAATTGCCAAAATGCGTGAGTACATTAAGCTCAGATGTTTTTTCTATCGTGCGTTCGGGGCATTTTTACCAAACATCAACGATCGTGACATCGGCGTTCGGGAATTTTAGTGTATTTCCTTCGATCGAGCATTTCCACGATCGCAAACTTTGAAAAAAAAACACGCTATCTATCCTTTGCCCCTGCCTTCGCTCTATGAAGACCACCGAAGGCTCGACGAAAGAAACTGAAAATTTTACGAATCTCCGGCCATATTGCACCGAGGACTTGTGAGTATGGCTGTGCAAAATTCGGCGTTTTCTGACTTCCAGATTAGAAACGACCTCAAAGCCACCGACCTTCGCAATCTCGTCAAGGACAATCCAAGTGGAAAATGTCCTGAAGAGCAACATAGAAAGTTTTATCAGCCTCGTCTTCCTGCAATCTCAGTCATGAGTGTTCTATGCGACCCCAGTAGTGGATATACGCGAGGTGCTTTTAGTGTGAAAAGGCCCTATCGTGACTTTTGGCTGAGAACTAACGATCGTGCACTTCTAAAAAAAAGGGACGTTCGTGCATTTTGAGTAAAAAAGTATCGTTCGTGCAATTTCTGTATAAAAGCTATCGATAGTGCACTTTCCGTAAAAACCTCGATCGTGCCCTCGGGCATTTTCAAAAAAGTACTTCTTGCCCGATCGTTACATTTTTGAAATTTTCACTAAGTAACGATCGTGAAAAACATCTGAGCTGAATGTACTGAAATTCGTTCTCATGTTTTCCTGCCGCCTTCTGCAGGTAGATGATCCTTTCCACCTCTTCTAACAGCCGACACCAGGAATATTATTTCTTTATGAGTGTTGACTCAGACAAAAAACCTGGGTGTATTTTCATGCGGTTGGATCTTCCGCTTTTTTCCCCCTCTTTATCCCCCATCCCACCCTAAAGAAGGGAGATGATCCCAAATCTTTCTCGTGTCCTCTTTATCTATCAGGTCAGTCATTTTCCCATTAAGATATGTCGGTTACAGAAGGGCTCAGTAATGGAGAGAAGGATCGGACTATGGTTTAAATCAAAAAGTGTTGGGATGGATGGTGGTTGGGTGTGGTAGTGGTGAGTTGGCCAAGGTGAAATACTTGGAGCTTGGACTTGTTGTCATTGTGGACGTCCTAATGTCATCGGGGGACTTCACAGTGATATATACCCACTAGACACACATCCCAACAGCCTTCAGTTTAGATGGCCCTTATTCGAAGTCCAGATCTGATAGTATAATGTGTCATCGTCTTCTTTCTCATATTTGGCTATAAGCAGCCACTTGTCCTACCATATATATCGGAGACTTTAACTGTAGATGCAAAGGCAAGCTTGGAGCAGTTGTGATACATAAAATGCAAGTGCTGAATTGGGACCAGTAGCAACCCCCAAAAAGCTTTGTGATTAAACAGCTAGTCAAAAGACTCGAATTTCGAATTTCTAGCAACTTTATTTTGCTGATCTCTCAGCAGCAGCAACCTTCGCTCCCTCCTCATCATGTGCAACAACCTCAACCTCAACCCTCATCTCTTCCAAACCGAGTTGTTTTACTCCAATAAATGTCCATATAGGCTGATGATCTGGCATCCATTTCCTAAAATTCCGCCCCACTGCAACGAATGCCTCCTCGTTGATGTCCACGACATACACATTGACGCGATAGACCTGGCACCACCCTTTGCCACCAGCATATTTGAGTGCTAAGTCGACATTGGCGAATGCTTGGTCGAACTCATCGGATAGGTCCGCATGAATTTTGCTGGTTGCTGGATCCCAGCCACCTGTTGAATGTGTGAGTTTCGTTGTCTTGCATGGAGTTCGGGAATGTAAATACCCTGCCCAGCGCATTCGATGCGATCGCCCACGCGGACGGCCTGACTGTACCAGAGTTCCTCACGTTTAGCCTCTCCCCATCCCTTGTAGCAGTAGAATTGAAGATGAGACATGATGGTACACAATGGACTTGATAGATAATTTTTACGCTGTACAAATCGCGTTGCTGAGTGAACGGGGAAGGAACAACAGTGTCGATTGAAGTTATATATTGCGCCTACTCCGCTGATAAATCATAACCAAGACATGAGTCACGATTGGTAAAGATCACGAGGCGTTGCCTCAGCAGGCCAACATCAACGATGGAAGCGCGGCGGCTGGATGGTTGTGGGTGTTGACCAGGCTGCTAGCTATCCGTCAGCTCTCCGTCTTACAAATGCCAATTGTAAGTTAGTTCACATTCTGTCCCTAACGAGTTGGAATTCCACTGTCCCGAACATGCCAACGGATGGAGTCCGTAACCATCGGGAGGAATAGACATTGTGAGGTGAATTCAAGCACTCAGAGTAAACGAGAAGGATTATAAAGCAAACCTCAAGTCCCGGATTCATAATCCTTCTCGTTTACTCTGAAAGAGTCCGTTGTTGATTCTTGAGGCAGTTTACCAAGAAACGTGGCAAACTGATCAATCTCCCGGGTTCCGCGCCGGCCCCAAGATGGCGCGGAAGCGCCAGAGAAATCCCCGATTTTTGCTCCCGCGCCAGAGCAATCCAATACTGGTCGACCAGCTACCATGGGAAACGGGGATATACCTGAAGACCAGAGGTTAGCCCGAAATCCCGAGTCGGCGGCATTACACAGGGACAATTTCACAATTTAGACGCCCTTTATATTGCTTATGGAACGACAATCAGAACTTATAGTTTAAATTTTCAAGAGACAGCAAACTAAATTTAGTTTCCAACGGTTTTTAACTAAGTACAATAATAACTTGAAATTCTCGTTGAAATTTCCGAAGGGGGGAAACTTCAAGTTTGACCACCATTTAAACTAGCTGGGAGACTTGAAGTTATGCTTTGCATGCTAAATCCAATGAAATTTGAAGTCCGAAAGGTTTGTCAAATTGAAAAAAAAAGACTATAATTTGAACTTGCCCCCCTGAAATTAATCCCCCTTTCTTCGCCTGATCACAGCCCGCATTTTGGTCAATCATCACCCAATGAAATAGTTACATTGCCAGTTACATATAATTAATCCCCAGCCATTCAAACTGGTCCTTGGAAACACATAAAGTCCGGGCACAGTAGCCCTCAGATAACCCCTCGTATCATTTACCATTATAGAAATATCTTGGAAGACCGAGCACGGGATCGCGGGCGGATGTGTGATTGTTATTCAACTGTCTTTGATGTGCCGGTTTTGATCCTTGAGGACAATAGATCTCATCATCAACCAGCTGTTTTTGCTCAATGAGATCCAATTCATAGTCAATGTTGTGGCGCCACTCCATTATCTTTACACAGTATATGGTCTGGATTACATTGGAGCTGTCTGTATCTTCGGAGCTCATGCCATCGATACCGAGTTGCTGGAGGACCTTCAGAAGCCATTTCCAAACCAATCCACCATTTAGTTTGAGCATCTTCATCCATTACAATACTCATCTTGACGGTTTTTACCCTCCTTTCAAATTTCTGGGAAAGGATCAGACACCAGTCCATATAAATCTACAATAAAATACTTACATGAGAACAGCGTGATCTGTATCTTGCCTCGGTGGCCCTTGTATTTCCTATCTCTTCTATACGCTGATACAATGCATCAACAGTTTCAACTGTTCCATCTGCAAGGAACCGAGGTCTGAATTTCTTCCAGGCAGCCTTCATTCATGATAGTCTGGAAGTGATCAAGTCAGTAGTGTACACATCAGATCTTTTGGGTTGATCTAAGTCTTTGAGCAGTTGTACCAGCCAATCATGAATGATCTCAATGACTGCTATATTCCAGGCAGAGGAGATTGGGCCTATCATGTCAATACACAAATTATTCAGATCAGGCTTCTGTGATTTCATGTCCTCAAGTGACAGGAATTTATGATTGATGATATCATCATCCTGCTCAATGTCAAAAGTGCTGTGTACTAGGTGTCTTGTTATACACTGTAGAATATTCAGGTAAGATTCTGAGATGTGATATTGACACATACCAAGAAAGATTTCTGCTTGCCACTTGACTCTTCCCTCTTTTCCTTTTCCAATTCAAGCTTGGGAGCTGTTTTACTCCTTCCAAATGTCACATCTCCTTGAGAATAGGACAGTTCCCAGCTGAGGCTGCCAAATCCAAGGTTATGAGCTGCTTTTGGTCATTCACGCTTCAAGTAATTAATCCCATAATCAATGATGGTTTTGAGGTCAAGTCCACTTGCCAAGAAGATAGTCTCTGTCTCTTTAGATGAAGGGTGACTTGATAACAGCATAAGTTCATCCACATCCCATATGAGAATATCCATGTTACTAGCAGATTTGGGTACCCCATTCTGAGTCCCTTCACCATGGAGCAGCCACTGGGCCAATCAGACCAATTTTACCATGGACAGGTAAGTTTTGGTGAGGGGACCAGGGCCTGGTATATTTGGAAGGACAGGCTTCCAGAGTATGAACTAACCCTGCCTACACCCTTATACAACCTTTACTTTGCACCCTGCACCCATGGCCCATGGTGATGAGACCTTTGTTTCCCCAGTATTTTTCCTCTACACCTCCAACTGTAGGAATCCACACCTCCAGTTATAGTAGGTCCTGGTTCCCTCGCTAAAACCTACCCATCCATAGTAAAATTGACCTGTTTGGCCCAGTGGTTGTTCCATGGTGAAGGGACCCAGAATGGGAGTACACTTCATTTACATCAAAACTCCAACTGGAGTGCCAATCGGCACCGGAGTTCCAAACAATGATCCTTCTCTCCAAAAGACTATCACCCTGTCCTAATGAGCATCTGGCGCTCCTTTCGGCGCTCTTTTGAGACCTCCTTCTGTTCTTCTTTACTCTATTTTTCTGTATTTATTATTTTATGGCTTAAATATGGGTGTTTGGGTCTTTTCCTTTGCCTGAGAATGTACCAGCACCATACCCTATACCTCCGAGTTGATCAAGTATTCCAACCATGAGGACACATCCTCTGTCAAGGTTTGGTAAGGATACCCTTGCGTTAGCTAGGGCTCTTTCCACTCCCTTTCAAAAATGGGTGTCTCTCATGCCTATTTGTATGTATGGATGTAGGTCTATATGTACTTTGTGATATTTATAACTGTTCCTTTTAAAAACATTTTCCGAAGAAAATAAAAATAATTAAGTAAATGAATGAGACAACTATTATAGTTCAAAAATTCTTATTTGAGAGTCACAATAGAAAATCTTACCGAGCTAGTCACCTTCCAGAATTTGTCGACAGAAGCCAGCTGCCATATATATACTGCAGGGCTTTGCAAAGATATCATCCAATAGCATCAGGTTACCCCTGCTGCGTTTCCTCATGCAAGGGCGAAGGATGACATTGTCAAAGGCTACTTTATTCCAAAAAGAACTCTTGCGTTTGAAAATACTTGGTAAGGATTATAGACAGCACCAGAATATACTTCATGCCGAAGATGATTAAACCCTGACATGTTCAGTTCGGAAAAGCTCTTCCAATCCAGTGTTAGAGACCCATCTGCGACAGGAAGCTGTGGATTCTCATGTTAAGTGTGTCCTCTGATAATGTTGCTGATCTTCGTCTAATCTCGCCACAATGGACAGATCAATGCTCTATGCTCAGTGAAATGATCTATTCCGATGAATTTCGCCACACTTTTTACATTTAGAAAACCCTTGGATTCTCTGCCTTTCAACTATTTGCTGTGACACGGTATGTGCAGCCAGCATCATACATAGCTTTCTGAATCGCAGCTCATCTGCATCACTATATTATAGTGACCCAGCTACCAACCAGCACAGCCTTCCAAGTCATACCTCTTTCACGGGATTATGTAACTGTGTTCTCTAAAGACGATGATCTCTCAGGTTTACAGTTTCGTTCAGAAATGAAGACCTGCACAGTAGATAATATAACAGAGTTCAGTAAGACCCTTTTTACCCCCCCACAAATAGGATACAATGCTGACTATAGTGTAGTACCCAGTCTCATTGTTTTCGTTCAAATTTAAACCTGTCTTCCTTGAACGGTTGCTACACATACCTGAATGCTTCTATGGACTGATATAAACCTGTGGAGTCTTTGCTGCAGGAATAGTCTCAAGTTCCAGGTAATTATCATTAGCCAGTCATACATAATTTGAAGAAAGAACTTGCAAATATTGCATGTCCATACAAGTATCAATGCTTCAGTGTTCTGGCAGACTAATTTCAGTGTACTACAGCTTCATTAGGTCCTTGTGGGACTCGGTGTGGAAGGGATAGACCGCATATACGTGGAAAATTCCAGAAACACCAAAATTCGGAATTAACCTTTTAAAAACAATTAAATTCTATTATTTTATATTCTAACAGTGCAGAGGATAATAAACCTCATTCTACTGATACATGGATCATATAGGAAAGGAACATTTTAATGGTTAAATGACAAAATCCACTCAAGACCAAATTAGGAACTGAAGACGCGCAATCAGCCCATTGTACCTTTTTGGGTGATAACCTCAGGAACGCACAATTGCCAAGGACCAATTGTCATAATCATGTCTGAAGTGTTCCCCTCCCATATCCTTGCATGGATGCATTCCTCTGAGGTTATCCAAATGGAAGAAATTCCGGCTGGAGACCCTCGTCGTATGGTTCAAGGTTTTGCTGCCGACCCGTTGTGTCCTCACCCCACCCCGCGATTTGATTATGAAGATCCTTACGAGCAAGATGAAGATCACCTCAAAAAAGTAAATAACATTTCCTTCACCGTGTGGTTCCTTACTGATTCATATACAGGTTACTAGATATTGGGCCACACGTGACTTGAAGTGAAGCCAGAGGACTTGTTGTTAGGATGAGTTGTTGGGCACAGAGGTAGAAGCAGCGGTCCAGCGTCATGCAGCTGAGCAAGTGGCCAAGGATGATATAGCGGGGCCGTCCAGAAGTGTGAAGGACAAGGGAAGGGAAGTTCCTAAGACACCAAGAAGGACACCTAGAAAAGTAAGTGATTGTGATTATTTCCGTTCAGCTCTTACTGATTTCCTTTTTAGGCAATGAGGCTCCTCCATCATGTGTGGAGTGTTTGTAGAAGAAGATCCCTTGTGTACCCCAGCCTGGGAAGAAACAGTCTTGTATGGCTTGTTATAAGCGCAAGGTCCGTTGTGAATTCTTGGACAAGACGGTGTGGGCGGTTTTGGAAGGTAGCAAGAAGATGGCGGAAGCCATCCGGGAATTGGCTGGAATGGAAAAGCGGAGGGAGTATTCCCAGCTGGAGCTGAAATGGTATGAGCTTCAGCACTTCACCTTTGATCTGCAGAGGTCAGGGGAGTTGGATGTGGCAGCGGCAGACTACAGGCTGCTGCAGATGTTGAACTTGAAGGCTCAGGGTTTGGACATCCCAGCAGATTTGGAAGAGCAGTTCCACACGGAACACGTGGATATTGAGATGAAGGTGCGGGAACATGTGGAGGCTGTGATGCAGTGCATGGAAGAGATCCGGGGTAATACTGGCCTTGATCTTCTGGGTGGAGGACCACCCGATTCGCTGACCCCATTTGGAAAGAGAAAAGCGGTTGATGAAGAAGATGATGAAGAGCAGGAGGAAAAAGAAGAACACGCAGGGAGAAGGAAGAAAAGGAAAGTGATTTCTGATGATGAGTAAATAGTAAAATCCTGCGTGGAATTGTAAAATAGAAAAAAAAACTTGTAAATAGCTAGTAAATCAATTTGTATAATTCTGAATCATAAAACAAAAAATGTGTGAATTAAGAAAATGACTTCCATTCAGAAAATAAGGCAGAAAAGAACTTAGCGAAAATTGAAATTTGATTTCCGTGCAGAAAATATAGAACAAGAACGACTTGATAGAAAATTGTGAAAATTATAAGGAAGAAAGAGGTCCAGGTATCACAGGATATTTTCGATGAAAATCTTCAATTAACTCCGGAGTGTTGACTTCCATAGCTAAAACCCAGTCGGCATCTTGTCCTGTACCCTCGTAGCCCATCCACTTGACTAGATATTGAAGTTTGCATTTCCGACAACCATCTATCTTTGAATCTAAGATCTTGTCAATCTCATAATTGTCTTCTTCTTCATCAGTAATGATAGCTGGTGGCGGTGGAATATTCCATTTGGGAATTGGATTTGGAGTCACTGGTTCCAACATTGAAATGTGGAATACTGGGTGAACCGAGCAGAAATTATCTGGAAGACACAGAGTATATGATAACATACCAGGTTGAGCAATAATCTCATAGGGGCCCAAATATTTCTCGGCCAATTTCTTGGAAGGTCGAGTCATTTGGAAATGTTGAGCTTTGACAAAAACTTTGTCACCTATTTTGAATCAGGGTGTTACCTCCTGGTACGGAATACACCTGGTAGTCCGCGTGGAAGTATATCGCACTTCTGTTCAGAAACGCAAATGACTTGTACTGAAGGGACTCGGCTTCAACTTATGTGTTGTGCCCTGCAGAGTCGTAGGTTGTCCCTCTTCCAGAATTCAAGAGTTTCGAGAATTATAGAGAAAGAGAAAGAGAAAAGGAATAAGAATTTGGATGGATTTAAGTCTGAGCAGAAAGTAACAAGAGTGCGAGTCGAACAGAAGATTAAATGAATACGAGATTCGACATTCGATTTCTGACTGAAGAAAGTAGATACAAATGAGTGTATTTATACGAGTCAGACATCAGAGAAATAAAAGGAAAAACATAAAATCGAAGACTAAATCATAAGAATATAATTGGTGTGATAACATACCGAGCAAAGCTGGTGAGAAAAACAACATAAAGTTGGAATGTTGAATACATCAGCTTGAATCAATAGTAATCACTAACACATGGAATGAAGATGAAAATCAAGATAAAAGATATAAGACAAGATAAGAAATTATCAGCGGAAAACAAGATTAGATAATGAACATGAAAGCTGTGTGGGAAAGAAGCCGCACGGAAACAGAGTATATGTGCATATATGCGGCATAAGTCAAAATATAAAATAAAATAAAATAATAAAATAACCGTTTGGATCAATACCTGACAGAGGGCAGGGCTGTGTGGCAATGATCCGCAGGTCATTGGTAGTGTTTCTGCACTTCGAG
This sequence comes from Sphaerobolus stellatus SS14, assembly GCA_000827215.1. NCBI lineage: Eukaryota > Fungi > Basidiomycota > Agaricomycetes > Geastrales > Sphaerobolaceae > Sphaerobolus > Sphaerobolus stellatus. The sequence continues at coordinate 118,695 of KN837209.1, read as the reverse complement.
TATATTAGATTTGAGGTGCTGGTGAAGTTCATTCAGATCTGTTGTAAACTCACCGGCCCGCATGGATGTGAGATCCTGTTCGGGATAAACAGTGATGTTTGGGTGATATTCCTTGTTAGTGAAAAATGGAGAGAAACCGGTCATCTCACTAGGAGCATTATTGTAAGCAAATTCTGCGAGTGGCAGAAGCTCAGACCAGTTGTCCTGTTGATAATTACAATAGACATGAAGACATTGCTTGAGTGTTTAATAAACCTGTTCGGTTTGTCCATCGCCTTCTGGATTATGCCAAGATGTAAAATGTAAGTGCATGTCAAGTGCTTTCCTGATGGATCTGAAGAAATGTGATACAAACTCTGATCCCTGGTCGGAAGTGATGTGCGATGGTACACCATGTTTTGAGAAGACGTGCATCACGAACAGTTGTGCCAATTGCTGTGAAGTGAAGGTATCATAAGTTGGAATAAACATACCTTGTTTGGATAATCTGTCAATGATTACTAGTATTGAAGTAAATCCGTGCAATTCCGGGAGCTGTTCAATAAAATCCATGGAAATTGAATTCCAAGGTAACTCCGGGACACATAATTGCCTGAGAAATCTGTATGGCTTATGTCGTTGTGACTTCAACCACTTACAGCTTACACAGGACTTGCAAAAATCTTGAACAAAAGATCATAATCTGGGCCAAATGTATTCACATCTCAATCATTGAATAGTTTTATTTTGTCCAAAATGACCCAAAAGGATGTGGTCATGCTTGAGCTGCAAGACCTTGAGACAAAGTCTGGGCACATCCGGCACATAGATTCTGTTATCTAAGCATAAAAACTTGCCTTCACCTAGTTTCCATCTGGAATCTGGTCCATCATTGATATGTGCAGATGCAATTGGATCTGCGGTTAGGCCAGCTAGAATTTCCGCATGGAGTTGTTCAACATCCATGATGACTTACCTGCGGAGTGTGGGGATGATAAGAGATGTTGCCCTGAGGGAAGCTGTGAGTTGATTTTGAGTGAATATATGTCTCAGATTCTGCGGATTAATGCTAGCATAATCGCTACCCCCTTCTTTTAGGTAGACATCCAAACATTTAGTGAGTGCATCAGGCTTGGTACCTAATTTTCCTGGGCAGAAACATATAACCATGTTGAATTGTGAAAGGAATTCCGACTGCCTTGCTTGCCGACAGGTAAGCAATTTTGTAGTCCCAAAATGTTCTAAATTCTTGTGGTCAATAACAACGTCCACTGGTAGGGATGCACCTTCCAGGTAATGACACCATTTTTGAAAAGCTTTGAAAATAGCTAACAATTCCTTATCATGGACATCATAATTCCATTCAGCTTCATTAAAAGTCCTAGAATGAAATACGATCGGATGCAGGTCACCATTTATCCATATGGAGATTATGGCAGCTAGTGCATAATCAGAAGTGTCAGTTTCCACAACGAGTTCTGCGTCCGGAATCCAATAGCTCACAACTGGGCACGACATAAATGCCTGTTTGATTGAGTCAAGAGCTAAATGACATTTTTCAGTAAAAGACCAGGTAATACCTTTCTTTGTGAGGTGTGTGAGTGGAACAGTGAGGTCTGAATAATTGTAAATAAACCGCCTGTAAAAATTGGCAAAACCTAGAAAAGACTGTATGTCTTTTACCTTGCAGGGCTCTGGCCATTTGAAAATAGTTTTGACCTTATCCTCGGACATGTGAAGTCCATCCTTGGATACAATGTAGCCTAAGAATTCGACTTCTTCCTTGTGGAATTTGCATTTGTCTCCCCGCACCTATAGCCTGTGTGGATGTAATACCTCTTTGACATGTTTTCTATGGTCATCTAGATTATCTGAGTAAATTAATATATCATCCAAATAAGCAAGTACTGAAACATCCAGTAAATCGTCAAAGATATCAATGATAAACCTTTGAAAGGCAGCAGGCACATTGGTGAGCCCAAACAGCATTACGAGCCATTCAAAAGAGCCATAGTGGGTCTGAAAGGCAGTCTTGTATTCATCACCTTCAGTGATTCTAACAATATGATAGGCGTGTCGTAAATCAATCTTGGAATAAATTCTAGATCATTTTAGTGCATCAAGTAGGTCAGCAATAAGGGGTAATGGATACTTATCCTTTTTTGTGATTTTGTTGAGTCTGTGAAAATTGACACATAATTGCAGAGAGCCATCCTTCTTCCTGACAAATAGGATGGGCGCACCGTGCAGAGAACGACTAGGTCATATAAATCCAATGTGTAAATGTTCATCCAGGAATTCCTGTAGGGCAACCTGTTCAGTTGCAGAAAGTGAGTCCATAGGCCCAGGCAGAACCAAAGTGCCATCTTCCAAATTGATTTTGAGGTCAAAGAGACGATGAGGAGCTAGAGTATCCGTGCAGGATTTTGAAAATACATCAGTAAATTCATGATACTCTTTGGGCACACCATTAAGTATATCATCATTTATGTCCACTTTGGTGGCCCAAGGAGAAAATGTTGGGTTGTCCAGATTGAGCAAAAAGCATTGGGAACCTTCAGCCTTTGCCGTGTGCATAAAAGCGGCTGCATTGACAAAAGATACAGAGGGTTTAATGGAAGGTATCATGGAAGTGATCAGAGGAGAGCGTGGAATTTCATTGGTTGAATGTTGATCAAGGGGCTGTTCAGAAACAGCTTTGGCTGCCCTGGCGTTGATCCTAGCACTTGGTGATCCTTCAGGTTTTGCCACACAGAACTCGATACTGCCCAATACGCAATCAATCAACGGATTATAGTGGGTGAGCCAGTTATGTCCCAAAATGACAATGCAAGTAGAATCCAGAGTAGTGACATACAAAGTCATAAGGGTTGAAAACCCATTCGGGAATGAAATTTCGAGATCCATGGCTTCTGTAATTACAGAGTTAACTGAACCGTCAAGAAGAGATAAAGACAATGGATCAATAATCTTATGAATTTTGGATCAATAGAACAATGAGAAGAACCTGAATCAATAAGAGTATGAAAAGAACCTGAAATCAAGGGTGAAGTGAGCATAAGGGTTAAAGAAGTTACAGATGAAAAAGCGGAAGCATTAAGTCTAAGAGTAAATGCTGCACGAATTTGAGGATTAATGCAGTCTGACCACGTGGAGTCCAACGGACTGATCACTAATTTTTTGACCCAGATGACTCTTTGGCTTTCGCCTTGTCATCCATCTTGGGCTTCTCCTCAGTGATGGAGGCTTGCACAACCAAAGCCACGCGGGTCCTCAAACTAGAAGTTGAATTCTGGTTCCACCTGGCTTTCCTGCAGTCTTGAGCAACGTGGCCCTTGATACCACAAACCAGGCACAAGCCATTATCCCTTCGGTGTTTCTTCTCAGCCTCTGTGAGCTTTCTGTCCATGCCGAGGTGGCTGTTGTCATGAGTCTTACTAGAGCTTGCTCCAGTCAACATTGAAGTGTTAGTCTTACCCCTGTTAGAGTTTGACTTGTTGTCCTTCGACTTGCTATTGCCAGATTGATGATTATTGTTGTTGGAATTATTTCTGGGTGGGGCTGTACTCGCGGTTGCAGGTGGCTTTGAAGCTCCTTTCTGGCGTAACTCCATAATCTTCTTATGGTTCCAATAACGCTGATCAATCTGCAAGATCATAGAACATAAAGTCTCGTAAGACTTTGGCATGGGGAATACCCAATGGAGTTCTTTGAGAATCTGGTCAGGCATGGCATTCATGACCAAGTGATAATAATTGTGGTCATTATATGCTGTCTTTGCCTTGTACTTGGCAAAGGAAATGAAGAACCAAGTAGCTTGATGGTGTTTCTCCATCTTGAGTTCTTCAAGTGCGGTTTCCGCATCTTCCTCAGGGCTAGCAGTTCCGAAGTTAGCTTTCAATTCCTCAACATACTCAACTCAATATAATAAATATACAGGTTGATCATCCTTGTTGGGATATTCAGCCATCACTACCAGTTCAAAGTATTCCAGTGTGGCTCTGCGTAGGAATGAGAGCACATAATAAATTTTTGACTTGTTGGAACTATACATCTTGGCCTTCGACTTGAAGACCAGAGAGCACAAAAATAAGAAGTTTTGAAGCTTCTCTGGGTTAGTCCCATCATAACTGTCAGGGTCCCTAAGCTTGACATTCTTCTTTAAATTGTCCTCTTCCGAATCAGAATCAGAAGACTCTGAATAGTAGTAGTGTTTCCTCCAGTGGCGACATTTCCGGTCACAATCACGATCTTGATTGGAGCTGCCGTCAGAGTGATCAGGATTGGGATCACCCCCACCTCCTCCTCCATCTTCAATTGGTTCTCACAGAGGGGGTCTGGGAGATTGTCGTGGGGTCCGATCAGCACCTTGTCTGTTCCTTGGTGGTGTTGGATCCCTTGGGGGTTGTGGCTCCTGAATGGAATAGTCAGGAACACTAACCACGCTTTCTACACCCACAGATTCCACGCGGTCTGACCCTTGCACGGTTTCATCAGGGACCTCTTGGACTTCAGTAATTGTTGCAGTCCTAGACATTGTAGGTTGTGGTTGAGATGTTCTGGATTTCCGGTCAGTAACTAGAGGTTCAACTACTTCTCCATGTTTGGTAGCATAACGAGCTTTCTGGTCAGAAAGTGATGTTGCTGGTGGTGGAGAGTTGCTGAAGCGGAATGTTGGTCTCTTAACTGCTTCTATTGGTTTAGAAGTCGCCTTTGATTTGGATGTCATATGACTAAGCAGTAGGAGTCAGACATACTGTTACATCCTGGTACGGAATACACTTGGTAGTCTGTGCAGAAGTATATTGTGTTCCCGTTCGGAAACACAAAGACTTGTACTGAAGGGACTCGGCTTCAACTTATGTGTTGCACCCTGCAGAGTTGTAAGTTGTCCCTATTTCAGAGTTCAAGAGTTTCAAGAGTATATAGAGAAGAGAACGAGAATGAGAATCCGAACGGATTTAAGTCTGAGCGGAAAGTAACAAGAATGCGAGTTAACAGAAGATAAAAGGAATACGAGATTTGATATTCGATTTCTGACTGAGGAAAGTAGATACAAATGAGTCTATTTATATGAGTCAGACATCGGAGAAATAACACTCCTAATTGCTGTGATTGATTTCAATCCCTACATGGCTCCGCCCAAGCAGATGAAAGCCAAATGGGAACTGGTCTTGCAGAAAATGCGCCAAGTGGGGTATTGCAAGGATTGGAATGCCGTTTCCATCAAGGTTAAGATTAACAAGGCTGTGGATTGTGTGGAGGTGAGTCTTGTTTTCTTTTCTATACATGTTTATTGAAATTATGCCTGTATAGGGTAAAGTCGACTTTGGTAGCAGGACAGACATAGGACGTTTTATCAAAGAGAATCCCGCTATCGTGGACACCCTCAATTCCCATTTAGACTCTGTGGCAGCTAAGTGCAGGGAAGCACAGACAGTAAAGGATGGAAAGAAGAATGTAACACACAAGGTGAGTAGTGTGTGAAATATGCTATGAATTTATCTGACTAGATATGTAGAAACAGGATGCAGCACGTGAGGCAGGGCTGAAGATGTGGAACGCATTCTGTCATGCGCAAGAACGCACAGCTCTGGTGCCTACAACAAAAACAAGAGAATTGAGCAAGTCACCTGTATCAAGTGCAGGGAAGAAACGCAGTGCGGATGCTAGTCTAGACAAGGAGAACGGTGACAATGACAACAGCACCAGTGACATGTTTGTGCATGTTCACAGTCGCAAAAGGGCATGCAGAGGCAATGATGAAGTTCACGAAACATTGTCAAGATTTGAGGCGCACCAGGCAGAACAGAACCGCATGAATCAAGAATTTATCAAGAACCAGCAGGAGTTCGGGGAGGTGCTGATGGAGGAGCTCCGTGCAAGCCGTCAACTAGCTGAAAGGCGCCAGAAAGAGCAGGTTAGAACTAACAACAGTCTACTTGCTGTGATGGTTAAATTAATTGAGAATTGAGTGCTCTATTTTATTTTATTTTATTTTATTCGAATTTTGGTTACATGTAGAGCTTTTCCTTTGCTGTGTAAAGCCTTTCTTTCGCATTTCGGACATTCATATATAAACCATAACTATACCCAGATTTTAATATACATTTCACTTATTTTCCTAACAAAAGAGCAAGAAAAGAAACGGTGTGGAGTGCTTCGCGTGAGGTGATTAGTCAGCAGATGTGTCTGCCTTCGTCCCAAACCAGTACATACCACCCGCTCCCACATCCTCTCTACTGCTTCTGCCGATGCTGCCCCTCAAAATACCGGATGATCTCCGTGATCGCCTCCCATGGCCAGAGAAGATCCAGCGAAACTTCGAACGTGTTGCGATGAACTCCACTGACGAGTGCGACTGGTATGGCCCATACAACACGCTCCTCACCTACACCTTCCCCTCCAAAATTCCTGGCCACCAAGGGAGCTTTCAGGTGTCTCCACAGTATGTCAGAGATGGCTGCTCTGGAGGCTCTGACACCCTCTTCTTCATCATCTCCCGTGAACATTTCCCCTGCTGCATCGTCAATATCACTCCACTGCATCACCTTCGTGCTCCAGGCCATCGTGAATCTGCCTACTGGCAGCTTGCAAAGTACATTCGACTGCTCTATGAAGATGAGCCTTTGAATCGTGTTCGTACATCCTGGCTTATGGCATCCAAGCGATGGGTCCCAACTTCATGGTGATGAAGTTTGATTGTTCGACTGCCAGGATCTTTCCTTCACCTCCTCGTAACAGGCCAAAACCTTCCTATATTGAAGATCATGCATGGGGGCGTTATCCGAGACACTGGTGGAGGCACAAAATCAAGACTTTGCTTGGTGCCACCACCTTCTTGACTTTGGTCAACACCATCACCGATGTAACGGAGTTGTATGAAGCCATCCACCCTATCCCATCCCTCCCAGCCCAACTTCCTTTGTCAGTTCAAGATGCAACCAAATTCCATATTGAACTGTTTGACCACAGGATGCTGAGCCCAACTTTGACGCCTATGGAAGATGAGGGGCTAGATGTGGGGGATCTTCAACAGCTGGATAAATTGGACAGGAGGGGAAATCTTGATGTATGTAGTTATGTGTTCCTTTGCTGTTATGTTGCATCTGATCTACCTGTATTTCCTGGTCTTCCATGTTTTCTTACTACCTCTGTATCCCTCGTCGCACTCCTCATTTTTTCCTAGATGTCATATCTACCTTTCACAAAGCAGCTCCGTACTCTATTGTAATGTTCAGCAAGCTCAATTATTTGACAGAACCTTAGTTTGATGTGTGACGGAAGAAAATAAAGTAAAATAATTCGATATTTTTATTGTAATTTAATGATGCAGGTACATTTCTAACTGAGGAGGCATACAATCAAAATGGGTAGCAGTCTGGTTGGGCCTTAGACAAGATTTTGCATTGGTTAAAAGGACTGCAACCTTGTAGTGAGTCCCAAACGGCGTCCCCCATATCTTTTGCTTCCAACTACTGCGCAACAACGGCCATTGCTGAACCACCATACCAAATCCATGCTCAACAGAAATTCGGACTTTTCCCATAGCTAGATTCCAAGCCTTTTGCTGTGCTGTCAGCTCCCCAATGGCCTGGTATGGGCTGAGCATGGTGGGTGATACCTCATATGCTGAATCTCCATAGATTTGAAAATATCGGCGCTCTGGAGGGTCTGTAGGAAGAGAACCAGGTTGGATGGCCTTCTCCATCATAATTTCAGCAAGCTCTGATTCTGCGTAGACCACCATATCGTTTTGCAGTGCGTGGTAGGGGCCATCAAGATGTGCAATAATGCCATCGGGGGTAGTCAGCACCTGGAACTTGAAATAATGGCACTTCTTGTATCCTGTGTAGGCTAACTCTTAATCTTTACCTGGCTGACAGGTTGCACGAATGGTGCAGTCAATCAGCGCATGAGGTTAGGACAGGGGACATCAAGAGATGTGTAAAATGTGTCTGCGTATTGGCGTAGTCAATTAGGGTGCATGACACCCTTGTCATCCCAGAGGAGCAGATGTTCCCATGTTTTCGTGATGTATTTTGATAGATCATTTACTAATTCTGAGATTGCAGCCTGACTTCGGCCATACTTCGTCGAGAGAGAATACTGGTCTTTGGGCATACGGAAGCGCGCACATAGCATCCCAAAGGCTTCAATGGCTGGAAAACAGTGACCAGTATTAGTGCAGAAGGGATCAGGAATCTCAAAAGTGTTGATAAGACGTCGAAGTTTGTGTTGGGTAAACCTAGAGAGAATCAGAAGGTAGAACAAGCTACACAGACGGATACTCACCTGAAAGCCCACTCGCACTGACTCTCCGTCATTTCTGCCAAGTACTCCCAATTGATTTTTCTGCCACCTATCTCTGGACGTGGCCTAGAAGTTGCTTCCTCTTGTGCAACTACTGTGGCTAGCACGCCGGTCGGAACACCCAAGAGGAGACCTGGTATCCTCCCCACATACAGAAGTGCTGGGAGACAAGCCCCCTCGGGTTCCTCTTCCTGGGTAAGCTTTAGGGCGATGTAAGCTAGTATAATTTTTTTCTTGCACTCTTGGTGTGTAGGGGAACGGTCTCGACGTTGAGGAGGCATCGTGCAGGCGATCAGAATGTGACAAATATGGTGTCACAGCCAAAAGCTCCAGCAATCAGGCGCAGTGATTTCGCGGCGTAATGGCATCAGTGTCAGGCACAACCAAAACTTTCACATTTTAAATACACTCTAATATTGCGACATTTCTTTTCAGATCCTATAGCATTTCGCAGTTTACAGGCATGAACAGGAACACTTATATCTGGATCCGTAGCTGTTCAGTTTTTTGCAAGAACAATTTAGACAGACAGCGACCTTGACCTATATGTCCCACCTGAATCTGTAACAGCAGTATCTAAATGATTGGAAAAACACTCATACTCTCTTTTTCCACAACGAATGACGAAACCCACTGTGGATGACACCAATATTGATCCAGAAGGAGACCCGTCTCTGGAATACAAACAGACTCAACTTCGTGCCGTTTTATCATTTTACAACAGTAATGAACCCTCCAAAATAATTCAAATAATAGTTCCGCATTTCACACCGATGGATGTTATATTGGGATTTTATGCAAGTGAGCTTAATGGTTTTTTTTTTTTTTCTTGAGCTAATTATTTAATCTTTAATTAATCTGTTTATTTGCGTAGCTGTACCTATGAACATCGTTACTTGGAAATCTGCCATATCACTGTACCTATGCATGAGTTTCAAAAACCGCATCAACCTATCATGCTCAATTTTAGGGAGCAAAAAGATAGCAGGATTGATGAAGTACAAGGACCGAGGGTTTGAGTTCATCATGAATCCCGATGTAGACACACCAGGTCTTCAGCCACGGAATCGCAGAGTCGGAGACAGTCATTGCTGGAAGATAAATTTAGGTATTTTGGACATTGATACATTGACGATTTATGGGGACTTAAAACCGGAGTTAGAAACAGTGACAGCTAATTGCTGGCATATGAAGGCAGTGTGCAATCAAACAATATGGGACCCTTCAAATAGGGTGGAAACTTGCTTATTGTGGAGTCCTTTTTTACGTCTTACATACTGTGTGTCAAAGCTTGGGAAGCAACGGGCAAGAACAATGCTCAATAGCTGGCGGGCCAAATTCCGGTTGAGGCAACCAGATGATTTATTGTAAGTGACAAATATAACTCATTAAGATACCATTAAAATAGCCAATGTCCATTTTAGTCTTGACGAGGCCATGGTAGAGTTTATGCACAGAATGAACTGATACATGTATTAGTTGAAATAAATGGGATATTTGTTTTACCCCATATGTATATTACCAAACCCTTACTATATTGCTTTTGCCAATAATGTAACTGGTAACATAGACATCTAATATTATCGGATCATAAAATAAAATAAAAACAAAACCAATGACATGGACACTAACATGATGAAGACCTACACAACTGAACAGGCGTAAGAAATGGCATGTCTCAGGATATGATTTATGATTTTATATAATGCAATGATATAACATATATGAAAGATACATATACAGTAATTAAATAAATGAACAAAGCGCATTGCAAATTTAACATTAATCCGCAGGATGAGACTATGCGTGCATGTTTGTTCTCCAGAACCGAAGGCTTTGACAACGGGCACTTCATCGTGCCAAACGGACATGATGAAGTGCCCAGTGATACATTGAGTGCTTCAGTCCTTCCAACAAGCATGCTTACAATGCCAATAAGTGTAAGTACGATATGTAACGAATGGATGTCGTATATTACAAGACAAAACATAATAGATAATAAATATGAAATGAATAATTATTACTCTGATTATTACGGTTTAGAGGCCAGAAATACACATATTTAATGTACTACCTATGGGTGACCATTGCAGTATTTAACCCTTCAAGTAATTGATACATGTACATCACAAAAGGATGTTTCGTATATCACAATACATAACATATTAGAATATGTGATATGAATAAGCTTTGTTAATATTATTACATTTTACAGACCCAAAATAAAAAATATATGATAGGATCATACAAATGTAAGATAAAGATAAACGGGGATTATCATTTTACACTAGCCGACACTAAACGAGCTTACCCGAGATGATAAATTACAATCTTTCAATATCCAGGCACCAAAAGTGTGACATATTGAATTGTGACACAGGAAAACGTAAATTGCAACACGGAGAACATTGGATTATAGGTTTTGAGTTGAGATAATTATTTTTACAAAGACCTATTAGACTATTTGCAATAGGATATTTAACTTTTCTCAACAACGAAATGGGGATTTGTGATATACACTAGCCGAGCTTAACCGAGCTTAACCGAGGTGAAGTGGGGTGAAGCGAGATTACCCGAGAAGAGACGTGACATTTTTTTTAATCCCATGCAGACAAATATGTGACCATGCGATCAATCCTAGTGCTCAACCCTAAGTTGATGAGTAACCGTGAGAGACCAAATCGTAATGCGTGGGATTATCAGGGCTATCCTAAGGCCTGAGTGTAAAGACGGTTCCCCGAACTTCGTTCTTTCCGGAACCGTAATGTCTCCTCGCTTTCCTAACAGCAAATCCTTACGAACTAAGAATCTCAAGGTCTGGATGATTATTAGACAAGTTTGGTATAGCGTCAAAATAGTTATAGAGTACGATACTTACACACCGTCAACACACCTGTTTACATTCTTCCTTATTTCAAGAAGTACCAGCAACATTGACAAGTGATGGTTTATGTGACTTGCTGTGTAAACAGTATAGCCAAGAATGAGTTCTTTTCGAGCAGATGGCCATACATCCGTTGACAGGCGGTCATGTATAGGTGCCTACAAGAACGACCGACAGCATAAACTCCTCGCTAAGACTTGTTTCAGACTCAATCGAAGTTGGTATACGCGCAAAATGCCTACAAGAATTCACCGGCGGATATCGTCAACCACTGCTGCCGATTGAATGCGGTATTGAACGCCTGTGGCTGTGCCGATCACATGAAGATATGCTTGTACCTCAGCCCTATCAATGCCTCCGTCTTAATATTGTTTCTGTTCCTTGTGGATAGGTACGGTAGGTACGATATACGGCCCTTGATTCTACTCGTTTTCCGATTGATTATCTACCAAGGAGCTAGACCGAATCCTTCTGAAATCGTCCGTCTGCGAAGAATATAAAGACGTGCTGCTCGACCACCCATGGATTCAACCACTGCTGCCGATTGAATGCGGTATTGAACGCCTGTGGCTGTGCCGATCACCTGAAGATATGCTTGTACCTCAGCCCTATCAATGCCTCCGTCTTAATATTGTTTCTGTTCCTTGTGGATAGGTACGGTAGGTACGATATACGGCCCTTGATTCTACTCGTTTTCCGATTGATTATCTACCTAGGAGCTAGACCGAATCCTTCTGAAATCGTCCGTCTGCGAAGAATATAAAGACGTGCTGCTCGACCACCCATGGATCGGCACCTCCTCTTTTCATTCTTGTCATGGGATTCAACCTCGACGCTTCTTACAAAGGCAAAACCAATCTATTTGCTCACTTCGGGCGGCAGATCATCGAGGATAAGCATAAATACCTGCCTACTCGCACCCTTCCTCTTCCTCCTATTTTTCAGAGCGGTTTGAATGGCCAAGCTGCTTCAAACCTCGCTTTTAAAGTCACGGCGGGGGAAAATCACTATATTACTCCAATCGGTATCATCGGAGCTGGCGTTGGGGGCTTGTACACTGGCCTAATCCTTCAGTCGCTTGGAATTCCCTTCGAAATTTTGGAATCTCGCAACCGCACTGGTGGACGACTGTACACGCACAGATTTAAGGAAGGTGGTAAATATGATTACTTTGTCAGTATTTTTATCCTCTTTTTCGTGAACCCTCTGCTAATGCTGTGATATCGTTTTTCAGGACGTCGGTGCCATGCGCTACCCTCTTCCACCCACAAAAGCCGATGGAGGGTACGAAAATGGGGTTATGAAGCGACTTGGGGAGCTTATCAACTACTTGGGTCTCCAAGACAAGCTTATCCCATATTATCTCAGCGTGGCCCCTGGGACTGGACCAAGTTACAAGTGTTACAATGGGGTCCAAACAGCCAATGTCATCCCTCTACCGGACTTCAAGGCCAAGGAGGTTGGCGTCTCGCAGGAATACCTAGCTGCCGGCTCTGAGAATATTATGTTCGATGTCTATCATAAGTTCCTAGTTAAGCTCCAACAGGATATTGAGACGGAGGGAGAGGACGGCTGGAAGTACCTCCAGACATTTGACACATACTCGCTTAGGGCCTATCTTGCTATTGCATATGAACCATCCCTGCATCTCAACTTGCCTGTCAAGAAGGGACTGCCGACGGATGTTATCAACTGGCTGGAGACCTTTGGAAACAGTACTAGTTCGTTCGATCGTGCACTCAGCGAGGCTGTCTTGGATTCGATGGCGTTCAACGAGTTTGGAGACGAACTCGGCGTTAAGGTGAATTGGACATGCTTCGAGTATGTATATTCCTTCATATCTCATTGACCATGCTCGAGCTTAATTTATTTGCTATAGCGGCGGCTCTCAGACTCTCAGTGATACCATGGAGGATAAAATCGGAAAAGCAAACATCACGCTCGAAGCTACAGTCATCTCAATTGCGCCCGCCGACCCCAGCAATCGTGATTCCCCCATGGTCGTCACCTACACCACTAAGGACGGTGCCACCGTGACTCGCCAGTACAAGCACGTCATTTCTACCGTCCCCCTCCCCTCTCTTCGCATCATGGACCTCTCCCAATGTGGCCTCACCCCCATGCAATCCACCGCCCTTCGCATGCTCGAATACGGCCCATCCATCAAGATTGGTATTCGGTTTGAATCGCAGTGGTGGAAGACCGGCACGAATCTCGAGGACAAGATCCTCAATATCACAGGCGGCCAGTCGTCCACGGACCTGCCTATCCGCACCGTCGTCTATCCTTCATACGGGAACCCGCAGCAGCCTGCGAATGTGCTGATTGCGAGTTACTGCTGGACGTCTGACGCGGATCGCATTGCGGCGCTGTTCAGGCAGAATGTGGAGCCACCGTACGATCCGAGGTTGAAGACGCTTGTGCTCAGTAATCTCGCTACTTTGCATAATGTATCCGTGAAGATTTTGGAGAGTCAGTTTATTGAGATGTATCCATGGGATTGGGATCGTGATTGCCACACTGGAGGTACGTTTACTGCTGCATTTGTATCCCACATTTGACTGAGATACTCTAGGTGCATTTGCATACTTCGGTCCTGGTCAATTCGAGCATTTATATCACAGTCTCAACCTACCCACCCCGAACGGAAAGCTTCACTTTGCGAGTGAGCTATTAAGTATCCGTCATGCGTAGGCAAATCTCCCCTTTGAAGCTAAAGAACTTTACAAATTTGAGTTATTTCCATTTAGATGGGTCGTCGGTGCATTAGATAGTGCATGGCGTGCGGTGCATGAAACTCTCCTTTCCACCGGAGATATTATGCGTCTCCCCCTCTTGCTGCGTAAGTGGGGCTCAAATGAGGAATGGTCTGTCTCTCGCCCAAAGCGGCAAAAGGGTATACCTTCGGGAAAGACAGGCGTTATCCCTTCACAAGATGGGGATGATATTCCTGATGGCAAGGAAGGAAGCATGCCTTCAGAAGACGAAGAGGTAGCGCAGCAACTGCAGAATAATTTGCTGTTTCAGCACATGTTGCATGAGCGACCACACCTTTTCGAAGGGTTCATGTAGGGAGACTGTTCATGATCCTTCGATTTCCTATTTTAATAACATAAATACTACTCCCATGCCTTTCTCGATGTTCCGTTGTCAGATCCCACGAGAAAAAAAGTAATCGACGGGTAAGCCTGAGCATCTGTCACGTCGATCTATCATGCACTGCTCCCGGCTTAGCTCCTCCAAAGGTAATAAAATCTGGTGTAATTATACTTTCCCCTAATGCGCCAATTTTTTTTAGTCATCGGCTCCCTATCAATACAATTAGAAGTCATGTTATGGTATGATTTCTAACATTTCCTTTGGCAACACTTTTGCTCCGAACTCCTTAATGAAGAAGCTGCTGAGACAAGAGTTTCGCGGGTAGATACGGCTCTGTCTTGTTCTATAATATCGCAAATGGGCCGTGGCTTCGCTCGGGAAAATGCGGTTCCTCCTTTGAAAGTCAGTACTGACTAATAGTTAGAGCTGTAGTATATTATCACCCTTAATATCCCACCTAATATATCAAGAAGGTACATATCATGAGTACTATCATTTATATTTATTCCTGTTGCTATTGTGACTGAAGCTCTATTAGATTTCGTCAACAGCTCAAAGATTGTAAAGTCATTCCAACGGCCGGAGATCTACCTCTACTATTATTCGATGAGAAGACATTTAATATTGAGGATCTTTTTGCAAGATTTTTTGCGAAATATTACTCTCATTCATGTAGGTCCGCTTTATAACAAACTGATTATCCCCAGAGTTCTCCCCTATTCACTGTTGACTAGTTCTTTGGCGAGTTCTATGGCTGGCGCAAATATCTGGAGATGACCAGTCTGCCAACGACTGGGTGGATGGCTGAACCTGACTGAGGGCAGCAGGGTGGATCAGGGTACCCTGAATGGAGAAGAATAGGTATAGGAGACCACTCTCAGGGAATCTCCTGAAGGCTCTCGACGGAGCTGAGCAGGGCGTAGGGGGCTCCCAAATCGGGGGAGGAGGGGGAGGAGTAGTGGCCAGCATGGGTCCCAGTGCAGAATGCCGGTTTGCTGCCTAACGTGCTGCGTAGGTAAGCAATGTGTCGCACACTTTATGCTTACCATTGCAGCACGCCGCAGCCACATACTGCGTAGACGGTCAGGTAGCCTGCTGTCACTAGAGGCTACTATTACGCCAGCCGCAGTATGTGGGTGGTAAGGGTCACATGGATACAGATGCATAGAGTCTGGTGATGTAGGTAGTTAATGGTAGGATTACGCCAGCCGCAGTATGTGGGAGGTAAGAGTCACATGAGTTCAGATGCATAAAGTATGTCAATCGTAGAATAGTGACACATGTTACTAGCCCAGTGGGCCGCTGCTACGCACGGCAAGATGGTTCCTCTCCTAATAGCTATAATATATAACTGCAGAAGCCCTCCTAAAACCATGAGTCCATAAGTTCTCTGCACTAAAATTGATAAGTTGCCACTCATATATGCAAACTTTTTTTTTTCATCATTCCACCATTATAGAAAACAGATCCATCTGTATCAATGATTATGGAAAGACTATGTCTTTATGGTGGGTTAGTTAGATCACACCTCATACTAGCAGACTATTTACAATATTGTATTCAGCTACTAGGTAGTACAAGGTAAGGTTATAAACTGGTCAGCACTAGTCACCAACCCAGAACTATATACTACAATATTACATAATGTGACTATATACATTAGATAATAAATTATGTAAATATGTGGATGCATATGTGCATCCATAAGAGTTCATAAGGACTTAGAGGAATTGATGTGAAGTCAATTCATAGTATATACAAATATACAAATAGACACATATATGTGTCCCGGGTAAGTCTAAAGTGACTTGTACAAGGATGTAAATAAGGGATACCTTACACCTCTTTTCTCACATGTGGATGTTGTGCGAGATGGCCTGTAGACATCAGTAAGACAGAGCCCAGGTAATCAGTTGGAATCTGCATGAAATGGTGTAGGGCTGTATACAACCACAAAACAGATTTGGTTGCTACCCATTCCCCACTCTGCCTCAAATCCATTGCAATGGCTGAACAAAAGAAATCCTTGATATCCTCTGAATCTGCCTTGTTTGCAATCCATCCTGGTCCTGGTAGGGCAACACCGCAAACCACAATTACTATCCATCACCCCACCATCAAGCGCAATTTGATACCCTACAACATCATGATCGTAGGTGTTGTGATTTGCATTTTCGCATATTACTGAAAAAAATATTATTTAGCTTCCACCTTTAAACATCTTGATCTTGTTGGCTTGAACTCACTGTATGGCGATATTGAACAACCTCCGTTGTATGCCATACCTCTGACTATCGAATGCGCTATTCTCGGATCTCCCCAACAAAGGCTTACATTATCCGAATTTCGATTGACTTTGAAGAAGTGTTTCCGCTATTATGAAAAGAGGAAGGGAACGGTGTTAAATCATGGGAGGTAAATATTACGCCTTTGAGACCCACCAGTCACAGGTAGCTTCGCTTTTTTATACAATTCGCGTAGGCTGATACCCTCATATAGAGAACACTGTTTCCGAACCTCTCGAAGAAGGAACGGTTCGTGAAGGTAGAGCATCCCGAACTTGGCCAGGGTGGCTATTGGACTATTAATCCTGACGCTTCACCCTCAAATCGCGCCCGCAAACGGATTTCCTGACAACGTCCTCATAGCCCTTCAGCTGTGAAGATTCAATCACTGGTCCTCTCTAACCCTGACCCAACCTGGGTGAGTGCTAGCTCCACCAGTGCAGCTGTTCTAGATACTCCTTCCAGCAGGGAGCTTGATCTAGTTCTTTTCCCTCCATTTCTACGGACAGATATCCAGATGGGAGATTGAAAGGAAGATATTCATTGAGTATTAGACTTCCCCAAGTCCAACGTAAGCGACAAGAGGATATCCGTCCATCCAGTCCTCGCTACTGACGTTTCCCCGACGTCAACGGTTCACATGTAGCCGGTATACCTGGAAACAGTGCCCCTCAACGCCCATCACACGGATATTGACACGTTGAGAGGCGTATCTCCGTTCTGCAATAGCTGGAGTCTTACTGCTGCTTAACAGAATAGACCGGGATAGTCTCGTAGGCATGGTGCCTCGTGAGGGTTACAATTAGTTTAGGAAGCTCCATGTGGCTATCCTTAAGGTAGTAAGGTGCATCTTTGCGCTATCGCTTTTGGAGCTTGTCAGCACGAAAGAGTTTTAACGGTCTTGCAGGTATCTCGGAGGTATGGAACAGAGCATGGTGGAAGCACGAAGCTCACAAGGCAGTCAGACGCTCACCTACTATTTTCACATCGGCGTGGAAACCCTTTATCCCACCATATCCACTGTTAATTCTTTTCCGTCAACTTTTTTTATTGTTCGTTTCCACTCGCTTCATCTTTATTTTTTGTAGTATTCATGCATGGTAATTGTGGTCACTCCGTTTATTTTTTACTGATGTGACTAAGGTGACTTCTTCGACAATATCTTATTCACTTAACTATCGGCTTCCCAGTGCTTAGCGTCATCGATATGCAGCTCCTCCAATATCGAGGAGCATCAATAAGATTCTTCCCTAATAAGACCCGGCATAAACGCATATATGGATAAACACGAGGCTTACAACGTGGTTGGAAATGGCGACACAGGGTGGTTGATCGTGGTCAACAGCATGGAGCTGCGCTTGATAATGAAGTAAACTGTGTGCCTTCTTCCTGTACATGGCTGGCCATCAAAGCCGATTTGTTGCTGGCAGTTTTTCAGACTGATTTCCCTTCTTGTGATGGTCTGAACCGAGAATGCAGGTGATCCGACCTTCAAGTTCTATCTAAAAGTAGTATGTAGACGAATGTATTGTAACTTTCTAGTAGATGGCAAAGTAGATGGCAAAGCGGATTAACGGGATATGTGATTTACCCCATATGTATATTACCAACTCATTACTAGATTGCTTTTGCCAATAATGTAACCAGTAACAAGCACATATAATGTTATCAGATCATAAAATAAAACAAAAACAAAAACAATGACATGTACACTAAACTGATGAAGACCTGCACAACTGATCAGGCGTAAGACAGGGCATGGCTCATGATATGACTTATGATTTTATAAAACATGATGATATAACATATATGGCAGATACATAGACCATAACTAAATAAAATTAACAATGCACATTCCAATTGTAACATGAATACACGGGATGAGACAATCCGAGCATGTTTGTTCTCTGTCCGTTCGCTGGGCTTGCTTAAAGCCCCGAAGCGAAGAAGTCCCACGCTTATGTAAAGATACCAGTCAACAGAGAATTCCCCGGAGCTTTGAACCATGCACGTGACTGCGTTGGTTCTGTTCGTGTCTTTGTTGACAGTTTCTCTCTGACACCGTTCCCCATCGCCCTTGCTGCTTCTCTGACACCGTCTGCGCTTCTAGAACCAATGGAAACAACAGAACTCAAACTTACCTTTGAATGGCTTCTTGTTCCAGAGAGGTATCCCACCAATCCACATGAGATGAAGCTATCCAAGACCGAGTGGGAGGCATGCTTCAAACAACAATGTATTCAAAACCGCTGGAATTTGAAGAAGGAGTACATTTCTAGTATGTTTCTGTCTATTTGGTCACAGGAGGCTGGTCAAAATTTTCCAGGTTGGAAAATGGTCTGGAAAATTCCAGGATTTGGGTGTATTTTCCAGATATGTTCCAGCCCTGGAAAATGCCTGGAATATAACTTTTTCCCATAATGTTTCTGACATAATCCAGCTTTGAAGGTATTTTCCAAACAACTTCCAGATATTTTCCAAGGTCTGGAAAATGTTTGGAAGATGCACCCAAATCCTGCCATTTTCCTGACCATTTTCCACTCTGGAAAATTTTGACCAGTCTGCAGTGGGTTTTATATATGATTTCATTTACCTTTCGGTCACTGCAGAACCTAAGTGTAATTGCAAGTGCAAGGTTCAGTGGAGTCTCCACTATGAATGTGATCATGCTGGACAGTATCAAGACCGCAAAAAACATGACCTCAGTCCACGCAAACAGCGCAACCGTGGACTGTCCATCAAGGTTCAATGCAATGTCAGTATATATGCCTGTCAGGAGCCTGGGAAGGACACAGTTAGTGTCAAATTTAATTGGGAGCATACAGGAAATGGTAAGTGCACCTTTTATGTCATAATTTCTCATTACTTATGTTAGTTATGTGCAGTTTTGCAGATCCTACATCTACAAAGGATCTAGGCGCCTCCCGTAACCCTGAAGCTGTCCATGAGTGGCTTAATGAGCGTGTCCGCCAGGGTTTCTACCGAAAGGCAATCAAAGCCTTGTTGCGAATGACCCCAGATGAATTGAAAGAGGTATGTTGTTCTCTCCTTATTTCTTAGGTTTTCTTTTTAACTGATTTCATTTTCTAGATTGCTCCTGATTCCGAGCACATGCCTTACAGTCTCAAAATCAGCCCCATGGACATTTACAATGCCATTTGCCGTAAAATCGACGTGGATACTCGACTATCACCCAGCTTAAATGAAAGTTTGGAGGGTTGGGTTCAACGATTGGATGACGAAGGCTGGGTTACTTTGTATGAGAAAATCCCTGGCGAGGAGGCTCGCAATGGTTTTACGCTTGGACTCTGCTCGCCTTGGCAAAAGAAGGTATGTTTATTTTTTCTTGCTTACCCGTGGCCCTGAATATATATTTATCAGTTAATTGGCGAGTATGGGGACACAGTTTGCCTGTATTCAACCCATAATACGTGTCGTGGCGAAGACAATGAGAAGATCTTCTTGACGACGATTTTGGCACGAGATCGGGTGACTGGGTGTGGCGTCTCATTAGCTTTTATGTTGACAAGTCATGAATCACAGTGAGTATTAGAATGTCTCTTGACATTATATTAAAATTCTCCCGCAGTTATCCATTGGAACATTTCCTCAAATGGCTACGCCGAGAAGCCAATTTTGGTCCATATAGAATTATGATTGATTGCTCCGACACAGAAGCATTAGCAATTCGCAATGTTTTTCCTGATGTTCTCATTCATATACTGTACTGTTATTGGCACGTTTGGCGGGCGTGGGGGAGCAGCTTCAAAGACAAGGTATGCCCATTTTCATATTTTCGAGTTTTTCTTGTCTCACGCAGTACGGGCACCCCCCCAACGACACCATATAGGTACATACCAAGCAAGTCCAATCTCGACCTATTAGGGGTTTGATCGAAGGATGTCCTCAGAAGCTTCTGCTAATCTAAGCCCAGCCACCAATTATAACATACTCCGAGTCATTGAACCTCCTCTGCGACACGGAGTACATGCACCTGAACAAAGAGGATATCCGCAACTCAGGGTCTTAAGCCAGAAGATATCCGTCAAAGCACTGTGGATATCCATATAGCCAACGCTGGATATCCACAAGGCGCTCAGGATATCCGCAGAGGCCATATGGATATCTGCAAAGCATGTTGGACATCCACAAGGCACTTAGGATATCCGCAAAGGTCATGTGGATATCTGCAAAGTAGCCTGATGTCCACAACGCCTCCACAACAGATTGAGAATATCCACAGCATGCAGGCAGATATCCGCTTACGTCCGCTGCCTCCTGCTACAAACAAATCTTTGTTCGCTTTCTCTGGAGGAGGCACGTGAATTATAGTGGTGCTTGTGCACCGCCGCTTTCCTTTGTTTTCCTTTGTTTTCGTTATTCTCTCTTTTATGGTCTTTTGTTGCATAGTACTTCTTTATTTCCTTTATTTCGTTTGATTTGCATCCACTTGACATCCACATCTCATTAGCACTATATACAGATATCCTTCCATCTTCTCTCCCTATCTTATTTCTCAATTTCACTCAATAGGTATTTGCCCTTCTTCTTTCCTTTCGTTTCATTTCTCAATTTCGCTCAATAATCATAGAGACTTAGGCGTCTTTCTCTTTTCTCCCACCCATAAGCTCAAAAAACTTCTTATAGTGTAAGAACCAATGCAAAAATCTCAACTCTTTGTTAGTCAGTTTATGATCTATACTTTCTCGTCACGTATCCTTGACATAGAGTAATTATTAGGGCAAAGATTGCAACATTATCGGGACCTGTGCTTGTAGATTTAGTCTTCTCTGCGACGCTCAGCCTTGCTCGGTGCGCATCTGTCAACAAACGACTAATAATCTGACTGGGGACGCTATTGTGAGGCAGTCGATCAATACAGCTCTTACGCGTAAGGAGTCTGCCTTCGTGTTATGTGCAAAGCCGATTTTTCTTCATTCATTTCCAGAATTGAACAAGTTCTGTGCAGATAACAATATGGTGTTTGCTACGTCACATAAGAACATCAGCCTGGTTGTTATTAATACGAACAATACTACCAATAGTGCGATCCATGCTGTACCGCAAATGACAGCCTTTGGGGTTGCGAGCGTGATTGTGCCGACGCTGTTGGCAATGTCTACGCTTGGAAGGTATGATTTATTCTTGCCGCACCTAGACACTTTTCTTATGCAACGTTCAGCTTGATTTAATCTCGACGAGATGCGATTGGATATTGAATAAGATTGGGAAATTCCTGGAGAGCGCTGTCAACGTTGACTGCTGAGGATACACGAACTTTCACGCATTGGTGGACGATGATTTTATGAACGATGAAGTTTTTTTGTAGGTTTAATATACACGCGATAAGCTGTGTAAGATGTAAAAGTCGGAGAGATTCTTGTGTGCGAACGGGAAAGGTATTCCGAGACTGTCAACGGAGCCATGAAGTCTATTGCCCAAGGTTAAATCCCCTGCGAGAGAGCACTTCACAAGATTTAAATATACGAACCGACTTCGATATCCTATAATAACGATTCAGATGTTTGTCGATGCATCACCTAGAGTCTGAATAAAAAGTAACTAGCTGGGATGTGGAACCCACAATACTATGGCCAAACGCAGTTGACCCCCACAGCAGTCAGGACGACAACAGTAATGCAGAATGCACCCACAACCCCCAGAACACAGATCACACGTCCCTTTACAACACCTTCAACATCGCAGACGATGTTCGGGACCCCCAGAGGCCCACCAACTACACCCATGACACCCACAACAGCTAGACAGCCAGCACAACAACCTGGCATACGCAGACCAATATCGACCCCATCGAACCCGTTCCAACAGCAGCCACAGACTCCAAGCACCCCAACACCAAGCTACATGTTACAGAAGCCATTCGAATACAATCTACGGAGGCCATTCCCAACAAGCCCAATGGGCCAGGCTGCATACGAAAAGGTGGTTGCGGACTGGCGCCACAAGTACGGTGGGACCAGAGCCACAATCGCGAACCCATTCTCGCTTCGTCCAGGTGGGTCTCCCCTTGACGGCCATGAATGCTGCCAATGCAGACGAAAAGGCCATATTGGAGTGCAATGCACAGAGCCTGAAGACCGATGCCTTCCAATAGAAGAACACAACTGGCGTGCTGACTACTCAGTGGGATGCATCGCAGACCGCATCGCGAACAGGAGCACCAGCCAAGTAGCAGCTATTGAAGACATTACAGAGGAACAGGGAAACGAACAGGAGTCACAGTAAGTGAGGCAACAGTGACTCCGAAACCAGAAGGGCAGACCTCAGGAGGAGTGCAGACAAATGAGAGAAATGGAGGAAGCGAAAAGGATAGTGAGCAAGAGAGGCGAAAGGAAAAGAAGACAGGGTGGAGAGAGGAGGAACGGACCTGTCAGCACCCCACACCGAATGTCGATACACCCTTAGATGTCACGCGTACCCAATACAACTTTGTTGCTCCGTATGACATACCGCTCTCAATGGTAATGGCTGTAATGAGTGAAACAGAACATCTAAGTGAAGGACAGAAAGGTGGTAAGGTGTACAGACAATGGGTAAAGCTTGGTGGATCGTCGGGAGAGATTGTACGAACAAGGGCGGTGATAGATGCGGGAGCTATGCGCAATACAATGTGCACAAGGAAATGGCAACAATGGCACCACAGACTAGGGAGGAAGGAGGAGTCAGCAGTAATAATGCGGGTCGCAGACAACCATACAATACCATCGGTGGGGAGGTGGACAGGCAAGACGACAGTTAGTGGAGTTGAAATGGAAACCACATTTGAGATGTTTGACTCGCATGGGGCTTTCGAGATCATACTGGGTAAGCCATGGCTGAGGGCGGTGAAAGCAATCCATCATTTCAAGGATGACATGATCAACATCTCCTCGACCAACAAGATAGTGACCATCACCAATGACGAACCAACGATTGTACAGTCAAGAGAAGAGATAAACAAGATGGAGGGACCAATGGCAGAGGCGGAAGGAACATTCGGGATGGAGGAGGCAGCGAGACAACGATCAAGCAAGGAAAGATGGGAAGGAAAGAAAGAAAGACGCAAGGAGAGAACATGGGTAGTGAGAGAGCGTGTCAGTGCGGAACAGGAGCTGCTGGATGAACTCCTCAGCCACCTCCCGGAAACGGAAGGGACCGCATCTGGCGACGAGACAACTACTGAGGAGACAAAGGAGGACACGAAGAAGCTGTACGAATGGAGGGCTAAAGCGCAATCACTAGGACGACTGTGACAGGCAATGGACATTGCGAACAGGATGGAGGACTTGGTCGCGACATTATCAGAGGAGAACAATCCTATCTTCTTGGCTACAGAGGTGTCACAACACACAACCGATACAAGACCGGCATACCAGAGGTCGTCCAGATGGAACAACCCCTTTGATCCAACACGCATTGACGAAATCATCTCGAAGATAGAGGTTGGTCCTGACCTAACAGAAGGACAACGAGACAGAGTGATGGCATTGGTACGAGTATTTGCGGACACCTTCGCATTGTCATTAGCAGAGGTCATACCGGTAGATTTCATGAAGCACAAGTTACATGTCAACCCTACAGCAACATTACCAACGAAAGTCCACCAACGACCAATCACAGGCGCACAGAGAGACTGGTATGATAAAGTACTGGACGACATGGAGAAAGCTGAGATCATCTAATGTGTCCCAGCTGACTTCATCAAATGCTTGAGCAGTACCAACATTGCCCCAAAAGAACAGGGCAAGACAGGGATGACGAAGACAGAAGTGCTGAGGAAATGCAATGAACAATGCAGAGTGTATGGATTAGGGCCATTCTGGGAGGAAGTGGACCAGGAAGAGACAGGGGCGAGAGAGACAGAGGAGAGGATAGTAGAGGCGGAGGAGGAGACAGAGGGGAAGAAGAAGGTCACGAAGTGGCGGGTATGCCACGCTTTCATTGCACTCAACAAAGCCACGGAGATCCCGCCATTCCCAGCAGGCGACTTGCATACCAAACAACAACAAGTAGCAGGCAAACGGTAGGCAGGTGTCATCGACTTTACATCAGGCTATTACGCACTTGAGATGGACAATGAGGCAATACCCTACACGGGCTTCTATGTTGAAGGACAGGGGTTCTATGTCTACCTGAGAATGCCGTTTGGGCTGACAGGAGCCCCCACAACTTTCTGTGAAATGGTTGCAGCAGCCCTAGACGACATGATCAGGCGTGAGCTCGTCAATTGGATGTACAACATCTGTATTGCGGATGATGGCTTTGAGATCAAGATGGGAAAACTACGGAAATTCTTCATTAGATGCCGGGAACGAAAACTGTCACTCGCACCTGCAAAGTGCAAGCTGTTCCAGACGAAAGTCATATTCACAGGAGTTACTTTAACACCGGAGGGAATCTCACCAAACTGGGACAAAGTGGGAGCAGTAATAGATTGGCCGGAACCAGAAACTGCACTGGAACTCCTAGGATTCCTAGGCTTGACAGGCTACTTCAGACGGATGATACCCAAGTTCGCCACTATCGCAGCACCACTCAAGGACTTAACGAGAAATATCAAGGTTGAAACAACAAAGGCAGGATGGAAAGCACGTAAGGGAGCATACAAGAGAGCATTAAATAATGCCAGTCTCAAGGAGAAATGGGGGGACGTACAGAAGGAGGCTTTCTTAAAGCTCAAAGTATTACTGACGTCAGAACCAATCCTCAAGACCCCAATATATGATGGCCACCCTTTCAAGGTCACAACAGATGGGTCGAAAGTCGGGTTTGGAGGAATGCTCTCACAACAGTTCGAAGGGAAAGATGCAAAAGGAAAAGTAACACGACATTGGCACCCCATTGCTTTCTGCTCCAAACGAACATCCTC
>KN837209.1:62418-86696 GCA_000827215.1 Sphaerobolus stellatus SS14 | reverse complement strand
TCTTATATTGTTGGTTCTAATCTGTTCCAAATTAAGGACACGTACATTTCGAGGCGGCGCAACCTACGATGTTGAAGCCAAGTCCTTCGGTTCTAACCTTCGTTCTTTAGTGTGACTTCGTTCGTAACTCCGGTCATGCTTCGGAACCCTTCGTTAGGATCAGCCCGTAACAGCTCTGGCAAACCAAAGTCACTTAGTGACTTGTTTGAGCCTTGCAGCAAATCTGAAAGAGAAGATAGGCAATGGTTTATGCCCATATCATAGGATCTCATATTTGTGGTGAAGTCTTGGGCTAGGTCATCTTGGAAGGTTTCCCAAAGTGGTACTGCTGGATAACCTTCTATGATTATGCATGAAAATAAGAATCTAAATTGTGCTGGAGTGCTCAAGGATGCAAGAGCTTCTTGGAGTGCATAATATCCTTCATTTCTATCGTGGAAAAGGCCAAAAGCAAGAGCTGCTTCGTGAAAGGTTGGATAAATAATTTCTCCTATTGTTTTTAAGTCTTGAAATGAGCGTGCCGCTTTATGTGCTGGAAGAGCACATAAATAGAAAGCTTCTCCAGCAGAGAGGTGTTGTTTGCAGGTAGGTAACAATTTGTCCAGTCCTCCTTTTTGAAAGCTTGTGCCTTGAGGCAGTTCCTGGGATCACCTGTTCCAAATATTCCCCATTCCGAAGCACTTCGTGTTGCTGGTAAAGGTAATGGACATATCTTTGGTAATAGTCTGTATATAATAATCCGTGGAACTCAGGATCAAGAGGATGATAGAAGTACCAAATTAGGTTAGATACTGCAGATGTTTCTCGACTCTGGCCTTGATTGAGCTGCATATGATTTTGATTTGATAAATGAACTGGTAGGCATGTTACGGCTGGCCTTTTTGAGGTTATGTGGAATCCGAGAATTCTCCATGCAGCTTCCGTGTCAGGGGACGCCTCCAGATTTCCGCCCGGAACCTTTCCATCCGGAACTACCCCTCGCGTCAACCACCCTCAAGTAGCGATTCCGCGCGGGATTCACCCTCAGCACATTCGTTGACTCCTGTGGCCGGAGAGTGGGAGGTTTGGTTGGAGACAATGGTCATCTGGTGGAGGATATATGCGCTTATAGTCATAGCGCATGAGTGATGGGTTGTTTAGTGCCGGTCGGCTTTTGGGATTGTTCCATTGTTTCTCCGTTCGCTTCCGTTTCCTTTGTCTTCCCTCTCATTGGTTCGTTTCCCCTTTCTTTATTGTTTCCGAGTTCATCAGATCATTGTTCACTTTCCTTTCGGAGTTTGCGTTCCGTTTCCGGATGGTATATAGTGGGCTCACTCTGGCAGAAGCAATCCAAGTCTTTCTCTTTGGATTTCCCCTCTGCTAGGTGAGATTCCCTTGCGTGTATATATTTCATTTACTTATCTCTTTGGATTTCCCCTCTGCTAGCTCTGCATGATGTCCGCTTGGCTTCGAGGGTTGCCCTTACATTCCGGAGCAGACAAATATCTTCCATTGACATAATCCTTGATTTCGTCAGTGAGATTCCTTTCTTGGCCTTCCGGATTCTGGATATGGAAATAGACATGATCCGGGCCCTTGAAGACATATCTGTACATGTACATAAACAAATGAACTGTAGCCGAAACATTGAAGTAGATATGGCAGTCAAATTGGTTGATGAACTCTGGCACGTGGGGTGCTATCCATCACTCCTCTTCAGTTAGTCGCTTGAAGTGTACACGAACTGTGTTCTCATCAATCCTTGTTTATGGGTTAATGGGATAAGGGAAGCCGTAGATGCATTTCCCATCACGATTACAACAACTGTTTTCCCGCGTTAAGTGATCTTCACTATGCCTCATTCAATTCCAAACCTTGGCTCGAAGTTCTGGGTTATCTACTGGCAATTGACAGGTAATAAGTTGATCTATGCATTCAGGTGGTAATTCAGGATGAATCTATTTGAAAATGAGTCATTGTAATGGAGCTGTGAATTAAATTAGGAACTTCAGAACTGTACCTTGCATATTATATGTGCATGTGGAAAGCCCCTGAGTTGAAATTCAATAACTTTTATGATATAGATTAATTTACTGATCTTTTTGCAGAGTATGTTCAAGAAGAGGTTGAGTCGCTGTTTGAATGCTCGTGCAATGACTGTTGGTACATCTGCTGCTGTTTGGCCTGGTGCCAGCTTACTCTGAATTTCTGGCCAATTAGGATTTGTTGTGAACGTTATCCAGAAGGTGGCACATCCATAGACATGTGCCAGTGCAAGGCCATCTGCAATGTTTTCTGATGACCATTGTCTGGAACCCAAAAAACTGGCTGGAAGCTCCGAATTGATACTACCTGTTTGGATTCCATTTGGTTGACTGCGGAGAATGTACTGTACTCGTTGCTCTTCTATGCGAGAATACATATCATACATACTCGGAGGTCGGCCTTCCAAAACGTAGAAACCGATCATTTGTGAGTAATCAGTTACGATACCATTGCATCTGGGTGAATCCAATGACATTTTTGTCGTCCAGGTTGAGGTTTCCAATGTCGCTTGGTAAGCCCCAGCCTAATGTTCCATGTAGAAATAAGAGTGGATATTGCAATGGTTCATAGTGCCTGCTATAGATTGACATAAACATTGGTTGATAGTCTGAGTGCTGCCAAATGAGGACACTTCTAGGTTGGACATTTGCGGTGTTCTCTGCATGAATAATAGCGGCAAAGTCACCATTACTGCTGGTCTCTGTAAGTTCAAGTGCTGTTGGGATTCCTTCATCAACATCATGGAATAAACAGAGCCTGTGGATGTAAGGGTTAACCTCCTGTAAGTCGTCCCGGACACTCCTTATCCAGTATGCCGGAATGTTGTATTGCTGGCCCCATTGCTCTCATTCATACTCATCATAGAGGAACCAATGGATAGAGTTTTGATCTCTGGCAGCATTGAGAACCCAATGGTAGGTTCTCCCTGTTATTGAGACAGCAGAGATTCCAGTTTCGAAGTGGACAAATTGTCCAGTAGTCCCAAGTGCAGTGAATGCGAATAGATTGTTAAGGCTATGGGAATATGCGGATAGTTTATTGGCCAAGATGGGTGCATGGTACATGAGTGCCTGAATGCAATGTGGAGGTGGTGGTAAAGGTGGAGCAATTTTTTTGCCATTAAAGCAACACAAGCCCATTTTTTCGCCTTTTAGCAGTAGTGCTCCACAATATCGACAGGTGCAGTTCCAATGTAAGTTGTCACATACCCCCCTTCTGTGTCGTTGAAATGCTTCTTTGAACAGTCATCCAAGGTCTGTGATCTTCATTGATATTATTTTTGACAGATTCTTCATCTGGGTCAATTTGCAACACAGCATCACTATTTGATGGCTCAGATTCAGTATTTGCAGAATTCTGTCTTAGTAGTTGTCTTTTAGGTGCACGACGTTGGATGGCAGCCAGTCGAGCCTGTTCTCGATAATTTGGATCCTGTTGATGTTGCCAATTATGGTTTCTTTGCTGTTCTTGAGATAGAACCATGTTGAGGATGTATGACATATTGTAGATTTTTGTCTGTAGCTTTAAGTATTCAGAGCTCGAAAATAAATCATGTAAGATCGGCCCGTTTTGTATTTTGAAAAATCTTAAGATCAATTCACAGCTGAATATAATCATCAATAAATTGGAGCTATCAGATTTTAACTTAACTACTACAGAAGATCATCAGATCTCACAAGACGTTTCTAGCCCTTTCCAAGATCCATGGAATTTACCCTAAATGTGGGACTTCTCTTTCTCTTTTGCCTTCCTGCTCTTCTTCATTGGAGTCTCTTCAGACACAATTTCAGACACAGTCTCTTCATCATCCTCCATCGTAGCTTCCTCTCGGTTTTGCTTTTGAGCTGGGATGGTGGTCTGCAGATTTGCTTGGGAGAGACTGGCTTCAGAGGTGGTTTTTTGAATGGACGTTGGTTTTTTGCATGGACGTTGATGGCGCTTGTTCTATAAGCCAGTTAGACGACACTTTATGACCTGGGTGTGAGTATTTGTTAGAAGCTTTTATTTTCTTTGATAATATGAATTGAGATGTTACCTTTGATGGGAGACCCAGCAGCTGAAGCACAAAAAGAGCTCGGAAAGGAAATATCCCATACATCAACAGGAAGACGAGTAAGATCTTCATTTGCATGAATAGCTTGACCGGTGAGAGCCCCAGAGACGGTGACAACGGAGGTGGAGAAGGGCATAGGAACTTTGTTACGGAAACCACCATTTTCAGCAAAAGAAAAGACATGCCCTGATGGCTGATGGCGATCTTGGAAGTATTGCAATACATCCATATAGATGGGTTGTCTGAAAGTGACATTGTGGATAATACTGCAGATGAAATGGATTAAGCTAAAAAAATACATTGTGTGATTTAATTCTAGAATATTGTCGAAACTGGATGAGAGGGGATGGTGTTGGAGACTGCTGGAAAATTTACATTGTAGAAGTCAGAGTGGGACAACCAGGGATTTTTGTTGAGCTGAGACAAACAATGTGACTGTTGTAAAGGAGTGAGGGAAGGGGGGGGATAATCATTTGTTGACAGTTGTGTGGCGAGGAATGTGTAGGCAGAAAGATGAAGAGTATAGTTTATCTGGAAACAGTCTGATGTATTATTTATTCTGTCTTAATGAGAACTGAAGGTGATGTTTGATTTGGAGAGGAGAGGGGATGGGGTAGTGTCGTGATAGAGTAACATTAGAAGCCCACACTGATTAGCCGAGAATGTGGGAAGGGCATTCGTTGTTTCTGATAATCTGATAATAAGAGAAGTCATTATTTTTGAGCGTATCGAGGGAGCGAAGCTGGCTTAGGCAGAGTGACGATATTGAATGGTATGAAAAAAGAAAGATTTATTTTTATAGATGATAATTGCCATGGACCCCATGTAAGACTTAGTGTAAATGGGGTGGCCCTACATGCGAAAGTGAAGCATAATTTTATATTATCAGAAGATATATGGATACCCTCAGCCATTGCCTTTTTCAGAGATATACCTTATATGGTCAAATTGGCAGCATTGATGAAGCTATTCAGCACTTAAAACAGGTGCTTGTCCAAGCTTCAGAACATCACAATAGATCCTGCTGGATGATGCAGCTTGAAGTACTCTTTCATGAACATTTTGAGCACCAAGCTCAAATATGTGACTTGGAAGAAGCTCTGAGAATTGCACCCAAGAGCGATTTTCTCAAGACTCGATATCTATCAGCTTTTGGCTCTGTGCTTTTTAGCAATTTTAAATGTCTCAATAAGGCTGAGGACATCAAGGAGGCAATATCACATCACAAGGAAGCAATCAAAATAGGATCTGATAATCCCATTGTACAGGCAAAGCTGGTCACAAATCTTGGACGTGCCTATTGTGTTCAATTTGAACATTTCTAAAATGTTGAGGACATAGATTCTGCAACCAAACTATTCCAGGATGCACACCAACCCATTCCTGGTTCTCATCCATTTAAAGCAAAGATTCTCTCACATTTAGCCAATTCATTCAGTTTACGATTTGCTGTGTTTGGCCACCTTGGTGATTTGAATGAAGCTATAAGGACACAAGAGTCCACTATTGCTTGTATACCAAAGCAAAATCAAAATCCTTTCAAACCATTGAGCCCTGGTTTCCTTCAGATGCTCCTTGTTATACATAACAACAGTTTCCATGGGTATGGTGATCAAGACTTTTCCTTGTCTCTTCAGCATCTGCAGGGTGCTCTTAGCAATATTTCACAAAACCATTCTGGGCAGACCACACTATTTCTTTATCTAGGAATAACATACATGTACCAATTTCAATGGTCCAGAGACATAGCTGCTATCGCCAATAGCATTCAAAGTCTACAAGAGGCTATTGACATCTGTAACAAATGCCCTGATCCTACATGGATATCATGTACCACTGCACTGGGTAATACTCTTCTTCAAAAGTTTGAATACCAGGGTAACCTTGCCAATCTTGAAAGTGCAATAAGTTGTTACTAGAAGCCCCAATGGAAGTATTATCTTGGAAGGGCCCTTATGAGTCGGTATAAGGCAATGGGAGACCTTGGTGATCTGGACACTGCAGTCATTAATCAACAAAAGGCCATTCAACTTACTCCTGAGACCAATTCAGCCATGGCTGTTCACCTTGCTGATCTGGCCTATGCTCTAGAACAGAGATTTCAGCGTTTTCGGGAGATTTTAGATATTAATAATGCACTTCATGCTCAGCAAAATGCTACTGAGCTTACTCCAGAAAATCATTCAGCAAGGGCAGAGCTTATATCTAATCTTGGAATACTGCAATGTATAAGATTTGATCACCATGGCAACCATAAAGATATAGAGTCAGCCATTATCAATCAGGAATTTGCCATCCAGCTCTTTCCAGAAAGTGATGCTTCAAGGGCTGGTTATCTTTCTTGTATTGGAAATTCATTCATTAGTAAATTTGGAGCACCTCAAGAGTTATCTGACCTCAACAAAGCTATTGCAGCTCAGGAACAGGCTCTTGATGTCATAGTACCTGGCAGTAGTCAATGACCTCCTTATTTACATAACCTAGCACTTTCTTTCCATGCTAGATATAGCTATGAGAATAAACTTGTTGATATTGATAAGGCAATTGGACTCTTGCAAGAGGCTATTGGGCTTCTTCCCAAGAAGCATGCAGACCACTCTATATACCTTAATGCTCTCGGGCTTTCTTTTGGTTCTTGTTTCAAACAGACTGGTGTTGCATCAGACTTTAACAATGCAGTTAATGCCTTTTATGAAGCCTCCAGTGGAGAACCAAGCAGCCCAATGGTAAGGTATCAAGCAGCGTTGAATTGGGCAAATATGTGTTCTGAAGGTCAGAGTCTGGGATCCCCCTTACAGGCTTTCAAAGTTCTTCTTGACCTTACTCCCAGAAGGCATGGTTAGGTCAAAAATTGATTCTCGCTTTTAACAGGTGGCTGACATTCAGCGTGTCATTAATCAAGCTGTTGATAGAACAATATCCTTGGGAAACCTCAATTTAGCATTGGAGTGGTTAGAGGAAGGCAGAAGTATTATCTGGAGACAGATTAGTCATTTGCGTCAACCTGGACAAGCCCTTGAAATTAAGCATCCTGAGCTTTCACAGAAATTCAACTTGCTATCCCAGGCTCTAATGAAAGCTGGAGTTACAGGGCCTTCCCAGTCTTTTAACATAGGCAGGACCATTCCACAGCTTCAAATGGAAGCAGAAGCAAATATTCATGATACTCTTGCCATTCAGTATGAATCACTTCTCAAGGATATTCGTACCAAGCCAGGTTTTGAAAGCTTCCTTCACCCAAGGATGGTTCCAGATCCCATCCCAGTCTCTAAAGCAGGCCCTGTTGTTATTATTAATGTGGTTGAGGCCCATGGAGATGCAATTGTCCTCCAATCAGCTGACCCCTCCTCACCTATAATACATATTCATCTTCCAGAAATTTCTTCAGAGAAAGTTTCAAACTTGGTTGATGAGTTGATTCAATGTGATAGCCACAATGTGAACAATTGTGGATTGATTCTGATGCACCAGTAATAGCTGAAGAATTCTATGCAAATTTTCTGGAGCAAGAACAGTTACCCCAGCATCTAGATATTGCAAAGGCTCTTCATGTATCAGTCAAGGAACTTTGGGCCAGAGCTGGAGACAACAGATTTGATTGATGGGTCCCATTTATTCATCTTGGTGGTTAGAAGCTTCAGATAGTTAATACCAGGATCCAGTATGAATATGATATTTTTTCATTTTACTATTCTTATTCCATTTCTTAACTTTCACTTACATCTCAAATCTGTTTTAATTCATCTCTCCTTTCATATTATATCTTTCCCTCATTTCCTGTACAGTTCTGCTTTACAATATATTTCACATTTCCCTTTGGCTCCATTTCTTCTCCACTTTGTCACTTGTGTTTAAAGGATCATGCTATATTTCTGATTATCTGATTGTTTTCTGATATCTGCTTAACATCTTAGCATCTCTACTCTTTTATACTCCATATTTACCTTTGTTATATTCCTCTTTGAAGTCATCTCTGTATGTGTCAAGACTCAACTTCAATTATACAAAATT
Source organism: Sphaerobolus stellatus SS14 (assembly GCA_000827215.1). NCBI lineage: Eukaryota > Fungi > Basidiomycota > Agaricomycetes > Geastrales > Sphaerobolaceae > Sphaerobolus > Sphaerobolus stellatus. The sequence goes on along the minus strand of KN837209.1, from coordinate 78,607 downwards.
TATCATTTCTGAACTGAATCTAAAGCTACAAATGATTGGGAATTCTCTTGTTGACTCACACTATGGGCACCGCCATATTTAGGCACAGAGAAATCTATGAAAAATTATTTCGTCGATCTGACTTTAATTTAAATTTAGGAAGCGGTAAATGCTGTGAGAATCTCAATTTTTGGATAATTATTCTCAGAGGGAAAGGTGTAATAAAGCCTTACAAAGCCTGGTATTTGTCAAGGAGAAAATACAGAGAAAAACTGAGAAAGATATTGAATTTATTTAGAGTAAAAACCTCCTTAAAAATTGCCAATTAACCTCAGATTTTCCATCAATGAGCCATTCTTTTATTGCAAACATAAACTATAGTAAAATCTGCACTCTCAGTCACTTTCTATTGTGTATAATGTCAAATTCTCCTTGATTTTAGAGTGGTTCTTTATAGACCAAAATTTAGAATTTCTAATCCCAATTACCTGAGGAAGATCCTAGAACAATTCTCCTTTTTCTGACACCCATTTTCCACCTGAAAAAAGCATGACAAATCATCGCTTAAAATTAGCCTAAATGTTTAGCCCAATGTTGCATGCATTTTCCGTCACTTGTACAGAGGGAAAATGCTTTGGGAAATTTTAGAATTTAACCATGAAAGTGTTGGCATTTTCAAGGGGCAAAATTCCAGCTGTACTGATCATTTCACTAGCTTAAAATTCCTCATTTTCAGAACATTTCGCATAGACAAAATCAGAAGAATATCGAAGCTCTTACATCCTTTTGCACATAATTTCAGCATAATTTATCAGTCATTTTAATCCAATTTACTGAGTATGAAATATAAACATAATGGTAATTTTTTCATGGATTTTTGCGTACCTGAATTGGCCCACAATTGAGATTTTAGCCAGAATTTTCTGGTATTTTTTGACATGCAGAATCTAAAGAAAACTGGAATTGACGAAAGGATTGTTCAAGCTTTTCCCCAAGGCCAAACATATTAATGCCCGTAGTGTCAATCTCCAGACACCCTAACCTGTCCAAAGTCCCTCCTGAATTAGATATGAGAGGAAATCTTTGCTGGAAAACTGATTTTGGCAAGGTCACCATTTAGAGACACTCTGGAGCTGTACTCTTCAGCAAGACCCGTGAGGATGGAATCATTATGTTTTACCAGTCACCTTTACCCTGCAGAATGTTCTGTGGGTACAATATTTTGAATGCACTTGGAATTGCAGACTGGGACATTTAATCCCTGTGTGTATAGTTAATGAATGCTGCAGTGCAAAAAAAAGATGCTGGCATAAATGGCAGTGAGGTGCAGGTTTGGTTGGCTAGAATTCAGGTCTCAATAGATTCTGCTAGAACTCTTCCTAGAGAGGGATTGTATGGGTGGTTCCATATGACAAAACCTCCAAACACTCTTTTTTCTTCTCCTGAAGCCAGTGGAATTAACTTTTTCTTTGTGATCTGCCATCAAAGAAGTTTCTTCCCTGAATGTATATACTTATCCACCAATCAGTAACAGCTAAGCTTATATATAAAAGTGAGCTATGGAGAAATAGAAGCTTTTGCTAATCTAAGTCTTAAAAATAAAACAATATCTTCCTGCTCATACAACATTGACAAGGACAAAAATTGAGTAATACTTAAATGGTATATGTGGCAGGGTGCTTCACCCATGTTCCCAAAATGTAAATGCCGGATTTAGCATTTTTTGAGTGGAGTCTGACCAAGTGCTATGCATGTTCTTCCTCTTACTCCAGCAGCTCTCTGCTCTCACTGCAGTGATCTTTAGGTTGGAAAATACAAGTATATAGCTTGTATATGGTGCTTACACCCACAAGGTTGCAATGGGGGATTCCAGGACTATATGGAGAGCAGATTTGCAGCTGTTTAGTTTAGTGATCTGCAGGCTCAGGCCTCAAGCCATACACTGGCCCTCATAAGCCCAGGCCAAGTCAGGCTGAGCCTTGCAAAGCCTGCTTTCAAGCCTGGGCTTGGAAAACTTGTCCTTTGAGAGAAATCAGATGAATATTGCTGTAAGACTAGGTTATATTTTGATAATTACATCTTAAATAATGATATAAGAAACAAAGAATCCATTATACTCTTATCATTTCGAACCATGCTCTTAAACCAGTGACCTGCAGTGCACCAGGTGGTAGTTGTGTATAGAGGATAAAACTTATGTTATTAAGACAGTGAAACTTACAAGAAGGCCAATAATTACAATGTGAAGATATTGGTAAATACTTGCTTATTTAGACTTCTATTACCCCAGTTTTTTTTTAAATTAAATTATTTTGAAAATATTCTTCAAAGCCCAAGCTGGCCTGAGCCTGCCCAAACCCTACATTAGGACTCGGCCTCACTCTTCATGAAGCTTAAACCTCAAAAAGCCAAGTCCAAGCCCAGGCTTCAAGTCCAAGCTGGGCCCATAGAGCACTAGTTTTGTTGAGGTTTGTTGCTGCTAAAGTCACACCCTTTTCCCAGCTAAAGCTATCCTTACAGACTTATTATACCTATTGTATGTACAGCCATTTCAATTAGGTACTTAAGGCACACACCAATTCAATGCATTCCACTCTCCAAAATCACAACTGCAATATCTCAATAGATACTGCTTTAATCAACATGAAAATTTGTAACAGCTTTATTTCAAAGTAATCTAGTGCATCAGAACAATATCTCATTGTAAATACTCCTATTTGATGTGTTAATAGTTTGAGGCAAAAGCACAGTCAAATTTCCACCAAACTTTAAAACTGAGGTGTCTATAGAAAGCTCATATGACATTTTAGTGTATGGAATGAGAAGGTAACTGACAGCCACACACCTTTATGGGTATCCTGAATATGCTCAACCATACCTTGCTCAATAAGCCCTTCTAGCCCTTTCAAAGCTGCATATGTCAGATACAAACATTCCATCTCCCAGAGGAAGCTTATGCAACTGACAATCAAACCATATCTTGATGAAAACTCACCTGTGAAGTGAGAAATTGTGGAAATAACTGGCAGGGGTGAGCTTTTTGGTCCCTCTGTAGAATATCATAGAGCATAGCATGAGTCCAGGTCCCCATGGGTTAACCTGCAGGGCAACCTGTGAAAATGAATGAAAATCCTTGACCTGGACCTGGAAATGACCTATACCTATTCCCCTCTGTTTTGGGTACCCTAATCCACCCTGACCCCCTGTTTAGGGTCAGCACTCACTCAGATCATTCCCTTTTTGTTCTCATGCCTTCTGCATGTCCTCCAAACCCCCAGTCCCAGATGGGTCCCAGATTCATTCTGGGCTGGCCCATTCTACCATGGCCCCTTTAACCCCTGCTGTACCCATTTCATCCTTGCTTTCCCTCATTTTCTCATTCCCTCACACCCTTCATGATGTCCACACACCCGTAAAACCCCTGGGTCCAGCCTCTCTCCTAGGCTCTCTGCCCCTCTGTTTGGTCCCCATGTTCCCATCAAACCCTCCCCCCCTACACACACACACACACATACATGCAACATCAAAAAGAATGAAAAAAGAAAAAAAAGCAGGTCCTTAAAGTCCCCAATATTTTACTTACTGTGATTTTCATAATTCTCAAAATCATTTAGAAATTGGGTTTTCAGAATTCACTGTGATTGGTGTGACACCCCCTGCATGTGACCAACAGTGACATAAAGCTGCAAATGTAGAAATAGCCTCCCACAGAAAGAAGAAGAGCTGGGAGGCTATTTATGTGGACCCAGCCCCCCAGCTTTTTGATGTGTGGGAACACAATCCAACTGTTAGAATGATGTCAACACCCTCCTGTAATGTAGGATGGCTCCCTGTGCCTTTTATTTATTGTGAGTTTCCTAGAAAAAGAATGGAGTTGATGACACCCAGATCTAAGGGTCTATCCCCCAGGCCCCTGGATACATGGAGATGTTTTTAGTTAAACACTGGCACCACCCCTTCTAGCTGTATGGCCCTATTTGCATGTGGCTAGCGATGTGCATGAGGAATACAGATAGGGCTACAACATATCCAAAGATCAGCACGAAATACTTGATTTCATTTAAGTTACCTAACTCCTCTGGCCTATATAATGATACCCCATATCCTCATTAAAATAATAGTTAAATATTAGAATCAGAAGATGCTCTTGCAAGACTTCTTCTCATTATTTAGCATTCTTTTTTTTCTCAGATTTGACCCTTCTTTCAGTTTGAATAACACACAATCTAAGATAATGCATGGACAATGAGTTCACTCGAAGATATTTCAAGATAAAAGGAGCCATATTTACATATTAAAGCCACCCAGCAGGTACATAGATAATAAAAACTTCATTCAAACGTCTGACTACACAGCAATGGCGCTGCCACTAATGAATGCTGTTCCGGAAAGAGCAGTTAAATCGGCCAATGTGTTGATTCGAGCTGCAAAAGAGGAGAAGGTAAGAAAATTGTTGTGGGTGAAATATGAGCAGAAAGGAAACTTACGAATAAACTAATTGAGAGAGGGTAATTAGCATTAAATAATTTAAGGAGAATGAACATCAGCAAAGCTTGCAAAATGTATATAGCACTAGATAGCCTACCTAGTTCGTCTAGAGGAGACGCCCGTGGTAGGCGAGGTATGCTATTGCGGATTCGCTAAATACGATATATAGCACTATCTATGACTAGATACCTCTATCTACCGCTCATACCGCCCCCTACCGCCGGCGCTAAGACGCGCCCGTGCCAGGTTTCCTGATGAAAGAGACTAACGTATGCTGTCATGTCGGTACATACTGCTTGAGGGTAGAAAGGAGTCCTGTTTGCATTGAAGTCGACAAAGCTACACGTATTGGCAGGGAAGCTCATGATCGATTTAAGGGTGATTTTCGCAGGCTGCTCTATACACGAAGAGACGGATAAACTTACTTGAAGAAAAAATAACGACGCAGTGAAAGATAAGGCTAACTCGTACCCTTAAAGGAGGGGGGGATATTAAATGCAACCTGTTTACCGAGGGGCAGAAGAGAGGCAGTGATATAGATACCACTTGCGGCACACCTAACTCTGGAGGGTATCTCTGCTGGGGTATAATCCTGCCATGTTCCCTTGGTTGCGACTTCTGAGAGAGATGGGTCGGAGCTCAGCCAGCCAATGGCGCCGATCTAAGCTGATTATTTTAGTATAATTTAACTCGTCAATGGAAAAGGAAAATTTTTTTTACCGGGTCTTGTCCCACGAACTATGCAAAGCAAAAGATTGTTTAACTAAGGAAATACATGATGGGACGATATTGACATACTTGGGTAATCTGAAATGTCGCATTGATGGGATAGATCACGATGGACAATACCGAACCGACCTTGAGGTAAACTCGTCTCTGCATTCACCTTGAAGGTTTGTGTAGTATAGAGTTCCCTCCGGATCGATAAATCTATTAGGAAAGTGTGCCAAACTTACCGCGACCAAAATCAACGTTAGACACGAATTCCTTCGAAATTTCAGGGCATTGGATACATGACAATAGAATCTGTCGCACTTCCACCTTGATAGACGAGCGCAGCGGTCTGTGCAGAGTTTCTGAAGATAGTTTCGGCTTTCGGCTCTGGTTTAGCAAAGTTAGCAGTAGTGCTGTAGACTGGTCTTGTAGAATTGTCAGGAGTTGAGGTTTCGGAACTGAGGAATGATGAATTTGAGAGTTTTCTTTCATTCAATATTAAGGCATATATTGACCTTCAGAACGAGACACGGAGAAGTGAAGCATCGGCGGGGGAGCTTCGTGGCCGATGTAAAGACGATGGCTTTTCTATTTTGGTAGTAGAAGAGATGGGCATTCTTTGGTTACTCCGTACCATTTGATAGGTGACAACGATCCATAGTAGTATGCTGCATTCAATTCACCTCCATACTTTGAGTTTATTATGCGAATGGGAAACGGCGTTTCCGCAGATGCCGTTCGAGGTCTTAGAGCTCTCTATGTCAAGACAGCGCTCTAGAAGCGACGATAAGCTTGCTGCAGTGATACAGCTCTTGTAGGGCTTTCGATGCGACTAGGAATGAGATGTTTATCTTTGTCCACATTGAGCAGTTGTCGTTTTGATAGTCCAATCAATGCCGCTGCACTCCCATCGGTGAAGGTACCCTTACGTGGGCTGCTGTGCATCAGTAAACGTCGTAAAAACCGGCGCCTAATGGCTCGGTAAAGATTTTGGTTATTCCTATGGAACGACACAGGGATACCTATTTTTTTTTTCGAGAATCTTGTTTATATGATCCATAATCCTCTCATAACAAACACCTGGGACTGCCTATATAGCCTGCATCAAGATATTGCCCATGCAAAATTTGCATGGGCAATATCTCGATGCAGACTGCATAGATGGCCTCAGTTATTTGTCATGGGAGGGTAATAGATCATATAAATTAGGTTCTTAAAAAAAAAAATAGGATATCCCTGGGTCGTTCCATAGGAATAGCTAAAATTCGTTACCGAGCCATTAGGCGCCGGTTTTTAGCAAGTTTCCTGATGTGAGCATACCCACAGAGAGGAAAGCCTTTGTAAAACTCCTCCGGCATATTGGAAGGATTTATCCTAAGGAAAGTTAATAAGGTTCCCACTCTTCTCTAACTTTTACTTAACTTTTTTTCTTTTCCTCTGCCAAAGCGCTTTGATCCCCACTGTGTATGTGTGCCGGTCGAGGTCTCCTCTAGGGAAGTATGACAGCCTGGGACAGAGTAATCAAATAGGTGCCGTTCATGTAAGCAGGTGGAACACGCCCGCATAATCTTCCTGCTTTTCGTGTATTGATTTTTCTTTTTATAGGTACTTTGGGCCCCTGTTTTACTTTGGGTAGTACTATCAGGGGGAACAGAGTTCCATTTCCGCATGTGGAAATTCGAACCACAATGCAGTATTTGCGGAGAGTTTCCGGAAATGCTGTTAGAAATGCAATTAGATTTGCAGAGTCAATTGTACCTACATATAGTATTTCAGCGTACATACGGGAGCAATGAGAAGACATCGAAACCCATTATATTTCCACTTGAGTGGAGATCCTTCAGTTTGTCGTGCTCCTTTGTCTACGCAAAGGGCCTTGCACTGTACACTGCGAAATAATACAGCACTTTTCCTATGTCTCAATGTGGTATTTGCTCTCATAACAGTGTGGAAATTAAATGTTGGTCAACCTGAATACAATGCATCCATTATCCTAATGATTTATTTTTGACTGGATTTCTGCGTGTGGAAACTCGCCTCAGATACAGAATTTTGGCGCGAATTCTCTCATATTCCCGCAGGCGGAAATTGAGCCTCTTTCCGAGTACACGCTGTCAGGTCCCGACACCTAATGAACACACGAGGCAGACATACGTTCCCGAATGTACGTTGGTGCCGTCCGACCTAGTACAGTAAAACTATCACCATTGGTGCAAGTATGTACGTCGGCATTCTGGCGCTCCGCGAGACGAACCTACGTCTCCAGTAGTAATTACGTATGTATAATTCCACAGTGACTTCAAATGGGGTTTCATTTATTTAAAACTTCATTGATACTATTCTATTGAATATATTATTGTCAGGCATCTGCATCTGCAGTAATACCCAGAGCTCATTACGTTCCGGATCTTACGGTACGTTCAAGTCTTCGTGGACGGCAGTCTTACCATATACCGCTCATACCGTAAGACTGGTTAGTCTTACATCTATCCATTGGGTACTGGTGGAGGTAAAGCTGCCATATCGTATAAACATCGTCTGACAACGACGTTAGGTATCTTAGGAGCTCAGTTGAGACATGAATTTATGAGGCTACTATTATACCAGTGGATTTTGGCATATAGATAGGAATTTAAAAGGCGTACAGTTACATTACGAATACGACGGATAATAAAGAACGGGTAGGATGGAAAACGAGAAGCAGGGATAACGAACAACGAAAAAGAATAATCAATCAAAGCGAGACATGAAGAAATAAAAAGAAATAAAAAGAATCGATGAACTATTTTTTACATACGATTCAACTTCAACCCACCGTCCATTAAACAAAAGCCCTCGCCAAATGCACCAAAACCAAAATCCCCATCAAAGTTCCAGACATACTTACACTCTCCGCCTCATCAATCAACAACGCATTCTGATCAATACTAGTATTGACGCAAGGCAAAAACCTCACATCTTTAATATTCGGCAACAGTGAATCTGGAACCCTCGAATCATTAGACCATACCCTGGAATTATTATACCGCTCCAACCCAAGCGCAATAGAACTCGCACGGTAATACTGGATGATCTGGAGCGGACTTGGGGGTGAAAGAGAGGAATTGATGAAAGGCGTTGAAATGATGTTTTTGGAGGAGGGGGAGCAAGATGATATGACCATGGGCACGAGGGAGTCAAGGGTCGTATGGTCGGCTAGGATGTAATATCTGTCTGAAAAATCTGCGGGTTGGAAGGAAGCCATGGAGAGCGAGCCGCCTGGACGGCTGACGTTTGTGGGGAGGCCGTATTCGGCGTCGTTTATGGTGTTCCACTGGGAAGCCTCCGAAACCTCCGAAACCGCCGAAGGTGACGGGAATGAAACCAAAGGGAAAGCCGCGGCCTGCTACGGAGGAGGTAGTCTCTCCTGGGTAACCGCTTCCGTATTGCCTTCGAGTCATGTTAGCCTAAGTAGAAAATTAATAATATTTAGGGAGCCGCACTTGTTGCCGTATATTTCATTTCTGGTCCCACCACCGACCGTTCTCCCACCGAACTGCAATTCCGCAGGAATTGTAAGGACCTCACGCTCGCCGTTGCTTCCTGCACTTGCGGTTTGGGATATGTTCAAGTCCGGAAAGGAGATCAGCACGTGTACGTTTTAGGATTTACGACGAATTAGTATCGATTTAGTCTCTGTTTTACATCCTTCATCACAGTTACCTAACGAAGCCTTTATGTCAGTATTTCTTCAAGTCTAATATAAACGCAAGAACGAAAGAATATAGACTCACTTTGTCGTTCAAAAGTAAGTGGATACGTTCGACGATATTGATCGGTCCATGGAGTTACTAACGGGACATACATGTCGATATAGTCGTAAGTAGATGTTGTTAACTGAGAAAGGAAGTGAGGACTCACCACGAATACGCCGAGGTTATGAACAAAACTATAGACACCGAGGCACTGCTGCATATGGACGGAAGCAAAGCCGCTCGCGGAGAAAGCCCTTTGCCCTGCTTGGCAAAAGACAGTTTCGGTCGTAAAGTTGTAATTTATTTTGTTTTGAGGGTGTCTTGGATTCCGGTATGCCCATGTACTTCAACACTTCAAATAATTTCTCAAATTTCATCCGCATCTCTGTGTTAGTATCTAATGTCATTAACTGAGTAAAAGTGAACGGAACAGTATACACACTGAGGGCACACAGTCTCCTATGACCAATGTCGCATGAAGGTTTCAATAGCGGTAGCCAGGGTCTGTAGCTCTGAAGCGGATAAGTGCAGAGACTGCATCTGTTTTCTGGCTCGTTTGGGGAGACAGCCTTCTGCCCTGCCAAGGAGATCATTCCAATTGACCCTAAACTCAGTTCTACGTCTCCCCATTGGCACATTACGTAAAACTTGCCAAATTTGGTCATCACGTGACATTTGTTCCGTGACATATCTGTTTGTGTCTCTGTACACTGCACAGCATTGAGTCCCTTACTTTCTGTGCTATAATTTGTCTCCTATACACTATTTATGGTCCCTTATTCTCCATGGAGCTCGCCGTATAAACGAGCCTGGAAATTAGGGAAAATTATTCATAAATCATGCCAAGACAGCTGCGGATGGCGGTGCAAGGCTGCCTAAAAGCTATGCAAGCTGCGCAGACTTTTTTCACGTATCATGCATTTCAAAGAAGGCAATGCACCAGTTTACGATCTCCACATGCCACAGTATAGCCTAAGCCTAATAATTACCAGAAATTTTCCGCTAACCCTTTCCATGAGCTCAAACAAGCAAGCATCAGGAAAGCTGTCGTGGGCGGCCAATTGCTCTCCTAGCTAGTCGAGCTGCTATATAACTCTATATAGATGAAAGCTGTTAGGAACTGCTAGGGATTACTACGCACCGCTAATCCATTCCAAACCATTTCTGTCCTTCGAACAAGTCACGTGTGGCTAAAACTGCGATTTACCTTCTAATTCACCCTCGTTCACGTCCCCCCATCCCAACCTCAATTTGCTTCAAGTTGTGTCCTATGCCTCCCATCTTTAAGACGCCTCATGCTCTCTCTTATCATATTATTGGATTTGTCAAGTATCCCTACTTGCTGCTCTGCTCCACTCGTTGCTCCGCTTTCTCGCTGCTCGCCTGTGTTGTACTCTGCCTTCGATCTGGTACTTGAGTGAATCACTGCTTGGCTTGGACTTACTGCAACGTACTAACCAAACTCTCATCATCTTTTATTATCACCTCTCATTTCCGTCGCTCGAAGGGTTGGAAATGGAATGAGTTGGAGCTCGAGGACATGCACGAGTTTGGACCTATATGGTGCATTTCGAACAAATCCCGTCGTCTCGAAATAGCTAACTGAATTTACTCAAAGCTCATTTTAAGGTATGTTTAGCTTCTTGAGATTGTTTCGACAGCCGTAACCCTTCATTCACTTCGGCAGGTATCGCTCTCGCCGGGTCACCTGGAAATAATGCAATTGCTTGGATGTTTCTGTGAGAATGCCTTGTTTGGTTTCTGTTTATATCACTGCTTTGTTTGTATGGTCCTCGGTCCGGCATGAAGCAATATTGTTCTTTTTATTATGATTTGTTAGTGTATGCTCTACTTGTATAGCAGTCATAATTTGAATATAATAAATTCAGTATTATTGTTCCTATGTATAGATAGAGCAATTGGAAAATGTATCCCTGGAGACTGCTAGGTAGCGCACTCTGCCATCTCGCTTTGCTATATAGCAATCAGAGACTCGGCTTCTGGAAAACCAGTCTGTCGCTAAGAGTGTCGCTAGCCTGCTAGGAGCCTCTAGGCAACGTTACATTCACTAAACACGCTATGGGCCTCTGTAGCGCACCTAGTTCTACCTAGCATTTGTCAACTTTTGTTATGAGAGCTGTTAGATCTTTCTGAAATATATATAATTATATACAAGTAGAGAGATTTCGGCTGTAAGTGCTATGCAGCAGCAGTCTGGACAGGTAAGGAAGGCACCTTAATCTTCTTTGGTTTCTCTTTGTTTAGTATGTCCGTAGCTTCGAGACCTATTAGTATCTGGCTTCGGCGCCTGTGGGAGTCGCAGATGGCGTACACCCCTGTTTCTGCCCTTTTTTGCGACATCCTGTAAGTGTTGGTTTTCTCTGCGCGGAGCACAAGACTGCTAACACGAGGGTAAAAGTAGAACAGAGATATTAAAGAATTAAGGCGAGAGAGAGATTGAGAGGGGCGAAAGACTCGAAATCACACTGAATAAAAGGGAAAGCGAGTCAATGTTATTTGAGAATGACATACATGGATTTTATAAAGTTTGAAAAGACCAAATTAAAGAATAAGCGGAAAATCCGGAGCACAAAGTCTACAAAGGAATCAAATGATGGAAGAAGTGTGTCAGAAAACATACAACCTGAGTCAAGAGAGGCTTGGAGATTGGTAATTTTGTGAGATTTAATCGAAGAATAAGGAAACTGAAACATAAAGGAATCAAGAGGGAGGAACATCGGAGAGGCATACAAAGGAGAAGGGAAGTTGACGCTGACACGCGTGTGTGAAGAAAGCGGGAGCAAAACGGAAAAGGTATATCTTATCTGTCTAATATTAGAATCGCAGTGCAGGGAGCTCGTCTCCCTTACAATCCTCACTGTGAGACCTCATTGACGGGTTCCGAATTTATCTAAGGTGAATCCAAGTCTATGGATCTAGGAAATGAAGGTTTATTTCATGGAAGGAATAATACTTTGAATCGAGATCTAACAAACTTCTTTATTATCTGGGTTGTCCCGGACCGGTTTAGTGAGATCCCATATATGCCCCGTTGAGCTCGATTACTTGAACCGCCTTCCTCCTCTTATTTATCTTTCCTCGGATGACCGACTTAGACAGGGTACCGCGCACTCCCGTTACTCATGACTGCGTTATTTTTGAAATGCATAAGCCGGTCTCGTTTGGTCCCCTTTCCGACTATAGCTCTCTCTGGATCAACAAGTAAGAGCCATTGACTGTCACGAGAGTCTAGGATTTCACAACATTTCCTATAGTCAGAGAACATGTTTCAGTATTCAAGTCACCGGTACTCCAGCAACATTCCAGTTCCCAAGTAATCGGTAATAGTAACCTTTGGTGGTGCCCGTCGGAGCCTCCTCCGCAAATACGTTTGCACCGTATGGTGACAACCGCTCGAATTTAGTGTATAAAAGGGTCGACTTCCAGCTATAGTATCCCCAGTATTCACCAGCCACTACTATCCATATACAACATTTTTCATGCACTTTACTTCTCTTTTCACTATATTGGCACTTTTCGCCAGCACTTTCATGGCGGCTCCACCGTCGGCACCGTTTACTACATCAGAAAAACGGGCAATGATGTTTAATTTTTCCGTAACACTACACAAGCTAGCAAACTTCTATGGAAATAACGCTCTACTATTGTTGTTAGGTCTAGCTACAGGCTTCTGAAGAAACTCCCCTGGCTTGAACAATTATGAGCGCCAGGTCCTATGTCGTAACTTAGCACCATACCACTACCACATCCTCCGCCTCCTCCCTCAAACTACCTGCATACCCTTGCATTGATACATTCAGAATGACATACAGTTATTCAATTTTTTTACTCTGGAGAGGTAAATCTAATTTGCTGCAGGATGTCATCAGCCAGGGTATTCATGTCCAGAATTTCCACTTATAGTATACAGTATGTGTTTCTGATTCTTGCTTAGATGCAAAATGGGCTCAGTTGGTGCATCATCTTATGCAAATAAGATTATGGGGTCCGAGTCCCAGGGAAGTACATTATATACCTATGATTTAATGCTTGCACAGCTTATTAAAACCCACTTCCTATGCTCTTACCTGTTGAAGGGACAGGTGGAGAAGAGACATGAATCTCCACAAATTTTAATTAAATTTATTGAATTTTGAGTAGTACATTTCTTCTTATCTGCCCTCTCAAGTGCAAGCAGTAGCTAGCTTCAAGGATTCTCCACTTTGGATGAAGGATTGGTCCATATCATAGCTTAAACATCATAATAAAATAATATGGAAATTAGCTGGAAAAAGTGATTCCAGAATAGTTGTACCCACAAGTCCGAAGTTGATGCGATGCCTGTAAGTATGATGAGAGAAAGGGCTTGAGACTATCATTCAGTCTGAAAGGGCGGCTTAACTTAACAAATAAGCATATAGAAGCTCCATTAAAGATAATATTAGTAAATTTGCCTTTAAGGATGATTGATTGTAGGGTCAAGGTTGAATAAGGAATTCACAAGTTGTTGCAGGTCCAGTGGCATAGCTGCACAAAAGGACTTGCTTCAGTAATGTTCAGGGGTACTTAGTTCCACATAATCCTTCTTTTACATCTATCTATATTTCCCTCAGGATGCTCCATTATATGCATCTCTTGCCACTTGTCAAAAATCTCAGCGATTTTAACTGAGATAACTCCCGGATCACCGAGAAGATAGTGGCAGGTTATTATGCTGAGGTCGACTATCTTCCATACCTTACAAATCTCATCAACCTGATCTATCTCGCTGGTACGGGCAGTACATTCAGCTCGGATGTTTTCCATGATTGTTACATAGTGAAAATCTCAAAATGTAACGATCGGGCAATAGATCATTTTACTGAAAAAATGCCCAAACGTACGATCGAAGGTTTACACTAAATACGCACTATCGATTTATTGGAAGTGTAAACAATGCTTTTATTGAAGGTTCATAATCGCTACTTTTCACCAGAAATTCAAGACAAAACAGTTTTGCACAAAAGAATATTTTTTCACATAAATAGTCTCTAGTACTCAGTGCTCAATCCTCCCGTCCTACAATTCAGAATACTGAATCTTCACTAGTTCTATTAACGCTAATATTGAATCCGAGAACACACGTGGTAGTTTTCTGCAACAAATATATTGTGATTAATACCTTTTCGTTCAGTTTGACTGTGATAGAGGTAGTAATACTAAATGTATGGTACCACCTTCCTCAACAATCAAGCGTTTGTCGCACTGTTGGGGCAGGAGAACTGTAAATGTAATATGGATCACCACTTCATCTGCCGAACATGCTTGCAATGCGCCTCTAAATCATTCGATCACCGACGACATCATCCTGATTGATAATAGTATATACGTAGTCGAATATTTTCTCAACAACAAGCTACCGACCTACAATTTCTCTATCCGCCAATGTGGGTGCACCTTCCCAAAGGGGAAGAACATCAACTAAGGTAGCCAGAGCTATACCAAAGGATACTTCGTACATAGCGCCATACCAGGCTCTCCTAAGACTATCAGTCAATGGTAGGTCGATGAGGTGAGGCCAAGATACTTGCCCACAATCAGAGATTTTTGAAGAACCCCTAACATACGTTAAGTAATTCCTCCGACTTAGGGATGTGCGTAGGAAAACACCTAGTGCGGTCAAGACATTAAGATGGGTCATCAGAGAGAAGTAGTCGCAAAGAGAACAAAGGTGTTGGACTTTAAATCCTGTTTTGGCTTTTAGCCTTGTTTCTCCAAATGACGATTGTTTGACTATTGCCCTGTCTCGCTAGGGATCTTCAGCAGGAGCAAATGACAGGCAGTAAGCGTGCCAATTAAAGGAGATCCAACAATACCGCACTGGGGTCGCAACCTAAAAGAGTGTGGTGGTTCTCTTGCTACCTGACGTACTTTGGGGACTTTTAAGGAGGCTCTATTTCATTCTTTACATTAGTTTTGTTTTTGTTCTCATTTGGCAGAGCTCACCTTTATACATCTTGGTTGTTTGCATATCTAGATTTGCGTGTGAAGGATCCACCATTTGTCTTCTTTCTCACAGTATTAGTTCTATTATCTGTATTATTTATTGCAAGGTCATTCCCTGGCCAATCCGAAAATTTCACCAAACCTCCATGACTTTCGCAGGAATGGCACGGTAGCACCTTTGAGTAGATGCCGGATGAACTACTACATTCTCTGAGGTATTGGGACAGGTGAATTGTCATTGAGGGATGAGTACTTGAGTCATGAAGTCATCTGCCCAACGCCGGGAAAGATTATATGTCGTCTATCCTTCACTGCCAGCAGCGCCGTTATCTAACGTGTAGCTATGACCTTAATCCTCAACAATCCAGTAATGTCCGATTTCTCCACCACACACATACCAGTGCATTCTCCGGAGTCAATAATAAAGATGCTCAGAAAGAAATGTCGTGACGATGATGACTAGAGATTAAAACATACCCAAGGACTCTATCTATATTCCACAATAGTTCAGGTACCCAAATTATTCCATGGTCACACAACCAGAATGGGGCGGGGGATCTTGCTTAAATATTTTGGATCTGGGGGGCTCTAGGTGTATGACTGAGGTGCTGGGTGTTGTTTGGCATCCACGTGATCTCCTTCATTTATACAATGGGATAATAGGTGATGAGAAACACAGGAGGGCTCTGTGCAAATGGGAGGGGCTCTGGCTTAGGTAAGACTATTTTGAGATAGCCAGCGGTCAGTATCCTGGAAACTCTACCCTTGTTTTTCACTGTCTCCTACTTTGTTAATTTCCTAGGTGTTTTATACAGTACAGGGATCAGGTAGGCACACTGCTCAATGGGAGTGGGGAGGTCTCTCGCTTATTTAAGATTACTTTTGAATAGCCATGTGTTATCACCCTTAGATGTGATGCATATCTCTATTATTTATTGTCTCCTCCACTTTATATACTGTAGATGGGTATTAGGTGACCAAGAGCACAAGGCTGCTCTGTGGGAAGGGGAGGGGCTCTGGCTTAGGTAAGACTATTTCGAATAGCCAGAGATTGGTAAGCTGGAAAATGTGCCCTTGTTTTCCACCGTCTCTCACCTCGTTTATTTGCTAGGTATTTACACAAGGGACATCCCACTATTAACCAGGCACAAAAATCTTGGAAAATGCTTTCAGCTCACCGAGTTTGCTTCACCTTTTGTCAGCTGCAAATGTACAGAAAATACAACATTATTGGTGGATTTTACCAGTGAAGATTGAGAAAATATACAAGATTTATGATTCATTTATGG
>KN837209.1:43797-53997 GCA_000827215.1 Sphaerobolus stellatus SS14 | reverse complement strand
AATCAAGATCGAAAATCATAACACCCGCTGTACTAACCATCTTGGATTATACATATCATTCACGGTTAAATATACCGTAGAATCTAACATTTCCCCCCCTACAATACAAAGTAGGAATACCTCATATACTCATGCTTAGCACTAGTTCATTGCGCTAGCAGATATACAAGCCAACATTCATCTTACTGACTTATATTCCCTTGCCTTTACATACAATTGCCTAAGCTAACGATTCGTGTTCTAATCCTCACGCAGTCATTGTAACCTTCTATGTTGCGCACATAGGTGATTCTCTGTTGATACAACTGTATCACTTATAACACATCTCCATAGGTTATTCCATTGAATATCAAAACCAGCTATCTTACAAGACCCTGTGTGAACCATGCCTAGGAGGTTCTTAGAAGATGCGTGGAGGCCTGTAGGGATTCACGCCAGAAGATCATGTGTGAAGCATTGTGACTTGTCTTAAGAAACGCTGTCCTGGCCGTGGCAGCATGTCTTAAGGCTGCCTGTGCTATGTCCACGTGGTATCTTAAGACACCCTGTGCCTGACTTGCGCAATGTCTTAAGACATTCAGTATTAGATGAGCACAATGTCTTAAGAAGCCCTGTCCTGGACCTTCGCAATGTCCTAAGAATCCTTGTATCAAGCATACTCAGTCTCTCAAAATGCCTTGTCATAGACATACTTGATCGCTTAATACACTTGGTTCTAAGTAGCTATGCATCCTATCTTCCTTGAGAAAGATCCAGACATCCTCAAAGGAGTTCATGCAAATGGCTTATAACAGACTTGTAAATTCATTTTTTTGGTTGGTATTTTTTGGCTTCAATATACTATCCATATTATGAGCAGAATGGGGTACCCCATTCTGGGTCCCTTCACCATGGAACAACCACTGGGCCAATCAGGCCAATTTTACTATGGATGGGTAGGTTTTGGCAAGGGGACCAGGGCCTGGTATATTTGGAGGTGCAGGCTTCCAGAGTGTGAGCTAACCCTGCCTACACCCCTATACAACGTTTACCCTGCACCCATGCTCCTATGGCCCATGGTGATGGGACCTTTGTTTCCCCAGTCTTTTCCCTCTACATCTCCAGCAGTGGTAACCTGCACCTTCTGTTATAGCAGGTCCTGGTTCCCTCACTAAAACCTACCCAACCATGGTAAAATTGGCCTGATTGGCCCAGTGGTTGTTCCATGGTGAAGGGACCCAGAATGGGGTGCCCAATTCTGCTAGTAATATGGATAGGGTTGCCCTTACAGACAATCATCTGCATGTGCTCTTCCTCTTTCATTCATTCCGCTCTATGATCTGTGTTGACTGGCATGCAGAGGACTCTGTTGCTAGAAATATGGACAATCATCTGCATGTGCTCTTCCTCTTTCATTCATTCCACTTTATGATCTGTGATTGTCTGGGGGATGTGGGGGCACTAGCATGTGGAGGACTCTGTTGCTAGAAATGTGGACAATGATCTGCATGTGCTCTTCCTCTTTCATTCATTCCACTGTGATCTGTGTTTGTCTGGGGGATGCGGGGAACACTGGCATGCAGAGGACTCTGTTGCTAGAAATGTGGACAATCGTCTGCATGTGTTCTTCCTCTTTCATTCATTCCACTATTGAATCTGTGTTTGTCTGGGGGATATGGGGAGCACTGGCATGTGGAGGACTCTGTTGCTGGAAGTGTGGGCAATTGTCTGCACATGCTCTTCCTCTTTTATTCATTCCATTATTATCTGCTCTTTTGTTTGTCTGGAGGTTACAATGAGTTAGATTCTCAATATATATGTGATATATGCTAGTTTGAATTGGATAGGGATCTTAATATAAGATGATAGATAGCACAATATTAGTCAAATAAATGAGATTCTCATGTGTGGGAGAGGATGGACTCAAAAAGTGATAAATCACCTAACACCTAGACCAGGACGATCCGACCTTTACTATGTGCTGAAGATGATGCTTGTGGAGTGTACTTTTTCACCTCCTGGTAACTCTCAGGGGACAGCCATTAGATTTCCACCTGGGATTATTTACGGTTTGCATACATCATGACTTCTTCAATCAGTATGCGCGTTGTCTTGAGCCTGCAGGTGCATACGTTGTAGAGAACTATTCCGCATTGATTTCTTGACAGACAGACAAACAAATGATGTACGCAAAACATCCTTTGCTTTTTAATGGCCTTTCACATACGTCATCTCTCTTGAAACTTGAATTCGCACGCACACATTTCCTCAGTGAGAATCTCGAACTACAATACACCTTTGTAACTAGACTCGCACGAACCACAACAAATAATCCAACAAATAGTCCAATATGAACACTGGCAGTCGGATATATAAGGGAAGGGAAGGTGCTGAGAGATGTGTCCGGCCGTTTCATTACTTTAGGGTGTATATTAAATACTATTAATATACGTCATACGATCGAGAAAATTTGTGCGGAAGCCCCGTTCGAGCATACTACTTCACCATGCAGCTGACGTTGCTGCAACTTCAACAGTGACCCAGTTATACTCAGAGGGCCTCAATAACTTGAACGAGACAAGGTGGGTCCGAGATGTGAATATATTAAGTTCCATTGTTACCTGGAAGTCATTTATCGAAATATGGAAGATCGTAAAGGGCGCGTATTTAAGACTAACTAGTTCCAGGAATACATGGGAGCTATGGGAACCTAGGGAGCTGTTGGCGCTACCTGTGGCTGACAGCACTGATTTTGAGCTCTATCGTTAATCATATCATGAACGGTACTGACTTTGTGGAGCCTATGAAGTCTCTCAGCGGTTCCAGATCTGATATGGAAGTTCCAGACTGCCTTAAGCGCCTCAACCCAGTTTCCTGATGCATGGGTTGCACAATTTATGATTTCTTTGGCTCTCGTAATAGTCTATCTCCCAGGTAAGCTTCCCATATACATTTACCTACTGGAATACGCGCCCTGGATACTAATATGGATATCTAATTAGTTATGGTCCCTCGTCCATTTGGCTTGCCAGGTTGTTACGTGAAGAAAATATCGCCCTTTACATATATCAGTTACATTCCCCTTGTTCTTTTTGAAACTTGGCTCTTTTTACTGATGGTGTATGCGGCTTGGAGAACGTATAAGAAGGATTCAAGATCGCCATTGTTAAATTTGATTATTCGAGATAGGTGATTTATATTTATATTTAATGATTAAAAGGGATGGACGCTAAGACATGCACAAAAATCTTCACTATTATCTCAGGTACAGTATTGTGTTATAATGAAGGAAAAGATTGTCTCACTACTGCTCGGCTCCTCACTTGACAGTGTACTCCTCCCGCACGTCGGAATGTGTGTCTTATGGCGGCAGCAACTGGGTATGCTTCTTGCTGGGTGCGTCATTATTCTGCTTTATATTATAGCTCCAGAATTCTTCCTCGTTAACTCGTTTCCATTTTTGATCTCATGATTCAATAGATGGCAAACTGCAATTCCCTGCATCTCCGCCAACAAGCTCTTATTTAATATTTGAAGGAGAATGTTTTGTGAGGAGTATTTGTGCAAAACGCTTGGATATCAGGAGGGTAGTCCGGAAGTGAGAGAGGCTGCTGCGATGACTGTTGCAGCAATGGATGTTGAGGCGAATGATTTGTAGCTTGGGAAACCCCTTCAGGGGCGGGAATTTCTCTATATATGCTCTGGATTATAGTCAATATATTGAATAAGCTTGTAGCACAGACCATCATACCAAGGGGACTCACCAGTAAACATACATCGTAAATCGGCCAGTCTAACCCTCGATTCAACCTGACTCTCTATGACGTGAAGGAGGATTTTCTTACTGTCAACGTCAATCCGCTGCCTGAGAGTCAGGGACAGATGTCCAAAAGTATATAAGTCTTCCAGACCACATACAGCACTGAGTCTCTCGTATTGGATGGAAATACCTATGTAGATAATAATGCTTAAAAAGTCAGTAGCAAAGGTCGTTTGAGAGCAGACGGTACGGAAAGGTACGCTGCGCTGAGTATTTAGAAAATCAAACCGCTGAAGGATTGCGCCTAGATAAGGAAGATAATGTTCGGAGAAATATTTACGAGGATGGCTGAATTTCCTTGATAGATGCCAAGAAATTGGAAATGAAACGATAATTGATCTTGTCTCATTTGTACACAAACCAGAATATGAAATGGATGTAATTACATCAAAATTCGTCCATCATAAGTTGTCCCCCGTTTATTTTATTCAGAAATCAGACGGTGTAAAGGTTTTGAAGCACCCTTCCCCAACTGCAGCGAGATGCTCTTCGACGAATTTCCCAACCTGACTCGCAGAGTCTTCGCATTATTGATAGTAGCCATAACGACCGCCTGACTGAGATTTCCGCCGTTCCAGCTCAAATTAACAGTGTATCCACCTCTGCCCCTCAAACCAGTTATAGTACCTTGAGATAATTCGGTGGGAAGAGCAGGAAGGATGTGCAAAATGCCATTGTGCAACTGGAGGAACATCTCAATCATGGTCCCAGTTCCTCCAAGGTTAGCGTCGATTTGGAATTGAAGTGATATTAGTCAATTCAGCTAGGATTTTGGATTTAACTGTTAATAGTTCGGCGTACAATTAATTTTTTGCCAAGGAGCGAGCGATAGACTCCAGCATCAGAAAGTAGAAGCCTGAAAGGCGAGGTTGGTATAAAGAGTGATCCCTTCAGACCATATGACTCACTTCACTTCGGTCATAGCGTGATTTCCATCGAGCAACCGAGCCCACGTCCCGATATGCCATGCAATCGGCCGGTATACGTGAAGAATATGAGGATAAACCAAATTACAGTTATAATTGAATTTACACTCACCATCCCTGTTCTCCGTCGCCTCGGAATCCAAGGAAGACCTTCGCAGTGTTGGCCAATGTCGCATTCGAGCGATGATCAATCTGGGCGAAGGGATACAAGCCGTACATTGGCGAATTATGGGCTAAAAAAATGATCAGTGATGCTAAATAACACAGAGGAGTCTTAAACATGCAAAACGCCTCTGGCTAGAAATTCATTCTATTTCAGTCAAATATCTCAGCATGTCTAGTCGAAGGCGAACCATGGAATTCCAATCAAAAAGCCACTCTTGAATCTGACCACCTTTACCAATCAGAAAGGCAGTAGTCTCTTCCATGTGTTCGTACAGTTCGCCGCGAAAGAAGAATCGATGTTCAGAAGGGATGCTAGTGTGGCTGTCTGGTCAAAGAGGTCACGAAGTAGCTGTAGATTCAAGATGAATTTAATGGATCGTCAAAAACTTCGAAAGGTCTGGATTACATACTGAGTTATCGATGGTTGGACCTGGAGCAATAGAGGCGTTTCCAGGGTGTGGTTTTTCTGGAGACATACTTGGATTCGTAACCAACCAATCTATCAGTCCACGTAAATAGACATAGAAGAAGTACTGACTTGTGTCATTCACGTAAGTCTGCAACGTCTCTACGAAAAATTGACTGGCTCCCTGGTATAAAGGGTATATCCGTTTGGCGAAATCCATATCGAATGGGTTGAATCTATGAAGAAATCATTGATATCATTTCTCAAAATTTATACGAAAGGAAAACACACTGATAATGTTCCCAAAGAGCTTGAAGTTCCCAAACTGCTCCAAGTGGCCAATACCCATACATAGCGCCATCGACTGTAATATCACTCCGTCAACGGTACTGAATGTAAATGAAATAGAAATAGCTCACTAGGTGCCGTAGCCCTCCATTGATCTGTACTGAAAAAGAATCAACGAGATTAAAAAGGTGGCAGCCCATTTGAAGTAAGCGATGTCGAACTAGTACCCCACATGATTTGTGCCTTACGACGTCCAGTAATAGAAATATCCTCAATGAGACGAGTGATGGGCTCGAGGAGGTCTTGGAGTGACGTGACTTCAGCAGACCAACTATAATCATTCGGTTTGAATAATGAGAGTATTCGCTAAAACAAGATGAGTGCATTAATTCATCTCAAGGTTGATACTGACCCTAAACTTGCTGTATCGAACAATGATAAGTTACATAAGACCTCAAAAGAAAACAAAAAAACAAACCTGTCCCATAAAGCCATCGTATCAGTCTGCCAAATACCTTGAAGATTGGCAGGTTGAACACTCCCCGGTGCACCCGTGGAAATCAACAGATATCTTCCGAAATTAAGGAACAGGGTTATAAGCCCGTTGTCGACCGGGTTTATGCCTCTTGCAACCCTCTCGTCTGTAGGAAGCGACGAAAGTGAGGAGTTGCTGCCTAGATCGATGGAAAAGCGATTGAACATTGATTGGTAGTCCGCAATGTGACTAGCAAGAATGCTGGCATAATTAAAGGAAGACGGAATAGCGTTGAACACAGTGTCAAGTTTCGAAGATGGATTGCCAGAAACATCGTTGTATTTCTGAAAGGAGGATGCGATACCCAAGACGAGCGTTACTGAGTTGGAATTCGAAATAGTGACTGAGCTTCCAGACGTCGTTACTAAGCCTCCATTGAGAATGATCCTTGTTTGAACTTTTTTTCTTTTTTTTTTTTGATCCATTTCTGTCTATTAGGGCCTGGCCCCATGTAAGACGTCCTGTACAATACATTCAATCCCCTCTTCCTTCTTTCATACGTGCTACCCCCAACAATGACCCAAATGGGTGTTGCGCATCTCCTTGAGAACGACAGCTACTGGTGTGATGAATTTCTCCGTGGGTCCCTTTCCATCCGCTCTGCCCTGTGCCGACATCTATCCTTCCCTTCTCCTCCTAAAAGTGCGACTCATTCGATTGATGTGTTCCACGTACTCTAATAGCTTCGGTATGCATTCCTTGTGTGACAGTAAGTTGGCGAATGTGAAGAGCTCATTCGGTATTTTCTTTCGCAGTTGGATCCTTTGGTCTCGGTAGGCTTCGCAGGACATGATGTAGTGGAAGACCGTTTCCCTCTTGGTCTGACAGTACTCGCAGAAGGGGGTTTCCCAGGCCCCGATTCGATGCAAGTGGTGGTTAAGGGGTGCGTGACCGGTCCTCAGCTGAGTTAATATGCTGGTTTGCCTTCGGTTGAGTTCTCGGACTACTTTTCTGTACTTGGTGAATGGTGCGTTTGGATCCGTTCGTTGTAGTCAGTCAAGACGTCCAGCGTTCATTAGCAGTACCCTGTGTTGTTCCGGCAGTGTCAGTTGGTAAGCTGCCATCACTGCTGCGGTGCTGAGGGGAAGCGGGTACTTCAGAGCGAGTGGTGGGTCGGCTGGGGGGCTCCCATCTCCTCCAGCCGCCTTCTTAGCCTCCGAGTCTGCTTCTTCATTGCCTGCGATGCCCACGTGACCAGGGACCCATACCAGCGAAAAGTCAATACCGTTGTGTTTCTTCGTCAGACTCGAGTGTAGTAGTTCAACCTCTCTCCGTAGATACTGTGCTGGTCCTGCATCTTGGTCTTTTTGCATTGACCTGATTGCGGCCTGGTTGTTGAGGTATACTGCTGCTGTCTTTGTCCTTCTCTCCCTCCGTAGCATCTCCATTCCCAGTATTACCCCCACGAGTTCCACCTAGTACACTGTGTGTTCACCGGATCTCCCTAGGTGATGCCGGACCACCTTTACCTTCCTCCCCTCTCGGTACATCACTGCCACTGCTCCTACCCCTCCAGTCACCTCAGATCTATCTGAGTATACCTCTACTTCTCTAGTGCCCCTCTTTATGTCCTTCGCTGCCTCCTCCTTTGAGTTTGCTATCATGATTTCAAAGGGCGATTGCCACCCCAGATGTCGTCCTACTGGGTCGATGCGCTCCATCCTGGTGGGGTCAAGCTGAAGGCATTGAAGAGCTCTTGCAGTGGTGTGTGGTATAGTCGGGTAATCTTGTGCGGCATTGACAAATGGTCATAGTGGGTGAGAGTCCGGGACTGCTGTGAAGTGAATAGCCATGTGGTGATTTACCTGATTGATGGTTAGTCTCATAGGTAGGAGATCTGAATGTAAGTGGAGAGAGTCAGTTGCGATTGTGCACATCGCACCAGAGGCAGACAGTGCGATCATTCATTGTATGCTGGTCAATTTGCCAGCAAAACCTACAGCCCCTGTTGCCATTTTCTGCCCTGTCTTTACTCTTATAGGGGCAGCCCATACATCTGATGCATACAGGCCTCTCGTTAATGCCACCACCTTGAATAAAGTTTTTGCGTTGCCTAGGGACAGTCCTGCACACAATCCCAACAAACGCCACAGCTGTATGCAGTATTTGGTCATCTTGGCCTGCACATAAGCTGCATGGGGATGAAATCACAGTTTTTGGTCAAGGATGAGGCCTAGGTACTTGTGTTGTGGCGCCGGCGGTATGTCCCTGCTGTCGATGTTAACCTGAGGTCAGGGTATGGGGATTACCTTGCGTCCAGTCCCTGCAGGGGTCTTCTTTCTCTTTCTACTGAAGCATACCAGCTGCAGTTTGTCGATTTTGAAGGTGGAACTGTGTCGCCTGGACCATTTCAGGGTGCCGCCCGCTCTGTTCATCATGTCTTTTAGTCCATTGTTGGCCTTCTTGAAGGTCCTCGCAGCCTTAACCAAATTTACATCGTCCATGTATGCTATGACCAGCTCTCTGTTGCATGGTATGGTGATGTCTAATAGGTCAGCATTGTAGAATAGATAGCAGAACACAGAAAGGGGGCATCCTTGGTTGCAACCATTGGATATTGCCAGTGGGTTTGATGTGAAGTCACCGAACTTTAACACTGTCTGTCTTCCCTCCATTTTGCATTGGATCCAGTCCACATACATCTTAGGGATCCCCCTCCGACACAGGTTGTGGGTGAACCTCTTGATGGAGACACTGAGAAATGCTGCCTTGATGTCCAGGAAGAGCATGGAGACCACATTTCCCTTCCGCCAGTTGCCTTGATGAAACAAGTCATGAGCTGTAAAGCATTGTTAGTAGATTTGCCAGGTCAGCCCCCAAAATGTGTGTTTAGCAGGAGCTGGAGCCGCTCTGTGTGGAACATCAGCTTGTCAGCTAAGCATGATGAGAGTGCCTTTGAAATTGTGTCCATTAGCACTATTGGATGGTATGCCTTCACTATTGTATAGTCAGGTCTGTCAGGTTTGTGTAGGACAATGGCAATGGTGCTGGAGAGTTTCCAGTGGGGTGGGTAGTGCTTGAATGTGAACATAGCTTGGTAGAGAGGTCCTATGTATGGTATCAGCAATCCCATGTTCTTCTGAAGGACGACATTTGGTATTCTGTTTGGCCCTGGTGCTTTGAAGGGCTTGAGCTTTGTGATTGCCCTGGTGATTTGGCTGTCTGTGATTTGCTCGAATGGGAAGGCTTCTTCCGGGTATTCAAAGTCAGGTGTTATGTTGTCCTCCACTCCACTAGCGGGTGTTGGGAAGAACATCTTGTGGAGGATCTCACTCTTTGCCCCATTCTCTTTTACTTCCACATCTCTTCCTTCACTGTCCTTAGTCTTCAGTGCCTGTATCCTGGCTCTGGCCCCATCTGTCCATGCTCCATTGGCAAACTTCCCTATGTCCCAGATAGTGTTGTCATTGACATGTTCATATGCAGGCGTTGCGGCAAGACAGGGCATATAGCTAGGATCTGTGACACCAACTTCGACATTCGAAGCCTTACCATCGAGGAGAAGGAAGAGCTCTTGTATGGACTCATGGCCGACCTCGACATGTCTGAAAACCCTGGAGCAGAGCCGAGCAGAGAGGAGGAAGTCGTTTCCGAGCAGGAGGATTTTGCGAAGCGCAACGAGTGAACACGGTGCCCTCATTGCCTGTACATAATCGTTTCTCTATATTGGATAAAGTTTCTACCTTTACCCAACATCCCCAGTCTGAGAAACTGTTATTACAAGTCACAGTACAACCCCCAGTTTCCGCCCGGAATTTGACTCCCTTCTATCGACGTCCCGCATGGGAAAGACGGCTACCTACCAAGTATGTGTTGGCCGTGACCCCCAGCTCAAAGTCTCTGTCTCTTAAGGTCTCTGTTCAAACCACTGACACGGGTGAAGTGTTTTCCACACCCGCGTTGGTCGACTGTGGAGCCACTGGTCAATTCATGGATGCCGATCTCGTTTGCCGTAACCAACTCACCACCCGCAAACTCGCCTGTGCGATTCCAGTACTTAACGTGGATGGAACTCGAAATGAGGGATGCTCTGTTACAGAAATCGTGGACCTGATCTTGCGCTACAATGATCACACCGAGC
>KN837209.1:0-31230 GCA_000827215.1 Sphaerobolus stellatus SS14 | reverse complement strand
TCCATAATTCCCAGACTCCTGAGGCTGGCCTCTCATAAGCCAAAATTCAGCTTTTGAGAAGATTCCATAGGTGTTCTATGGGGTTGAGGTCTGGAGACTGTGCAGGCCAGTCAAGAACTTGGATCCCATGATTTTCAAGCCAACTTGAAGCCAATTTGGAGGTGTGCTTGGGGTCATTGTCCTGCTGGAAGATCACCTTCTCCTCTGGAATTTCCAATTCCTTTATGCTCTCCACCATAAACTCCTCCAAAATGGTTACATACTGTTTAGCATCCATCTTTCCCTCAACCTCACAAAGAATTCCAACCCCATTCCACCCCATGCAGCCCCAAACCATGATATGACCTCCTCCAAATTTTACGGTTGATTCCACCTCCTTCTCTTGAAGTGGAGTACCCTTGTCCTTCCACACATATTTGCGCCCATCTGACCCAAAGTGATTGATTTTGGTCTCATCTGACCAAAGAACACATTTCCAGTCTTCTACAGTCCAGTTTTCATACTTGAGAGCAAAGGCCAATCTTGCCTTCCTATGCTTGGGAGAGAGATATGGCCTTTTCTTCTTGGTATAGGCCTTTAAGTTGTCATCCTTGAGTACATTACTAATGGTTTGTACTGCAACAGGCTCTGGGATGATAGAATTGATGTGTTTGGCAGCTTCCACTGCAGTAGAAGCCTTTCCAGTCCTCACCAAGGACAGGACAGCCCTCTTATCCATGGATGTCAGTTTCCGAGGACGTCCCCCTGGGTGATTTTCTTTGTCAAGCTGATAATCTTTGGCAATTCTGGACACAGTAGACTTGCTAACACCAGTTTGGTGCTCAATGTCTCCACTAGAAAGACCAGAAGAGAGGAGAGAAAGGACTTGAGTGCGTTTAGCAGCAGATAAAGGTCTCATGGTGAATGTGGGGTCTAGAGATCCATGCCAATCTTTTTATATGCTCACTAGAGCTCCACCCATGCTCCACCCTATTTTTGGAATGATGTCATAGTGAAAAATCCTGCCAAATCAAATGATCTCAGTGTGCAAAAACTATGGTAAAAAAACTGTCCCAATGACCCCTCTCACTGAAATATTAATATCTCTCCTGATTGTGCATCAAATCACGTGATTTCTTGATGGTCATGGAGCCATGATGCTAATCTACAATTTTCACACTGAGCGCTAAATACATTTCTCAATAGTTCATTTGCTGCATACACATCTTTACATAACAAGCAAACATTGGGACAGTTTTTTGACCCACTGTATTTACTCAAACAAATGCATGAAAGACTGAGACAATGCTTGGAAGCGGTGATGTAAAAAGGAAAAAAGGGAAACTTGTAAGAAGTGTGGGATCAGAATCAATAAAGTCATGATGACTTTGTATTTGAATAAAAGAATAATACAATATGCAGAGAACTGTTATGAAAAGAGGATTGGGGTGCAAGCAAAAGGAGATGAATAAGCATCAAGGGTGAGAAGTTGATATTGAATCAATTGCTGCAAGAAAAAGGTTATCATTTTATACTTTCCTATAAACCCTGTAAATTAATATTCTCAAGGGATCTTCCTGCTCATAGCCACGGAATACATAGGTTAGACAGTACTAAGAAATAAAAGATAATTACCTGTATGTGTGAGTAAATGGTGGGAATAGGTACAGAAGCTGGGACTCAGGCTTCAATATGTTCTTCTTGAATGCATATAAAAAAAACATGTATTACAGCCATCCCGGATACATAAGGTGGAGACCCACAATCACATGTTCTCCATGAAAAATAACATTTTGAAAGGACACACTGTATCTTGCTATATACTCCACATTAAAATATGATATTTTGTATACTTAGGTTTTTGGGGTCTGGCTACAACTGCTGTACTCAGAATCTCTCAATATTCAATATATTCTGTTCGCCAAAATAATGGCTGATTTTTGCACCCTGGGCTCTTCTGCAGGAGCAGGATTACATTAAGTCATGTTAACTAGCCTAAAAATTGTCTAAAATTCTGATATAACATTCTAAAACTTCATCCTACCTTAAAATAAGCAGGGGGAGGAGGAAATGGAGTACATCAAGCATGAGGATCTGACAGAGCCTTAGGATCTCCTTCTGCTTTGGTTAACATAAGGAACTATGAACGACGAGCAGAATGCCCGGAATGTGACAGTATAGAATCAATAGAGCACATCCTCCTTGAATGTAATTCATCCGGACAAAAAATAATCTGGGACTTGGCCAAAAACTTATGGACCAAAACTGGCCTACCATGGCTGGAATTAAACATAGGAATTATCTTGGACAGTGGTCTGGCCCAATACAAAGACAAGGACGGAAAGCCGGACTCTGCCAGGGGACGGCTCTTTAAAATCCTCGTTACTGAATCTGCTTTTCAAATTTGGAAGATTTGCTGTGAGTGGAAAATCCAATGTGAAGGGAACCCCGACCTTAGAATTACAGACCATGAAATAAGAAATCGTTGGTCTCAAACACTGAGCCAACACATACACACCGACATCATCAGCACGAACCGAAATAAATACAGGAAGAAAGCCCTGTCATACTCCTCCGTGCAACAAACATGGTTCCACATCCTCCGGACAGATAGCATTCGTGGTCTTAGTCCAATGGACATCACCAGGTTTTTAGTGGGTATGAAGGTTTGGCAGCCACCCTAGGCAATTGCCAACCTTGAGTCCCACACAACAGCTGAGTATATTGGCCTAGTGGCTATGCTACTTGTTACTGATCTGTTATTGTTCCATAAAAAAATAAAATAAAATAAAATATAAAAAAACATAGGGAGGAGTGTTAGCTTGTTATATAAGCATTTTAGAACAATTTTAGGCTGATTAGTATGTCTTAATGGTATCCTGTTCATGCAGGAGAGCCCAGGGTTCAAAAATCAACCATTATTTTGGTCAACAAATAGAGAGTCTGTGCAAAAAGCCACAGTGCCACCTGTGGCTAATCCAGCCCTCCTATTAGAGAGCTTGTGCAAAGCCACAGCACCACCTGTGGCTCAAACTGACCAATAAGAAAGCTGGATTGGTCATGGTAGAGCCACAGGTGCTGTGACTTTTACATAAACACTCTAATTTATTGAATGTTTAGAGATTCTAAGTACGGAATATTGTAGCGAGGCCTCAAAAACTTAAGTATACAAAATATCATATTTTAATTCGGAGTATATAGTGAGATACAGCACATCCTTTCAAAATGTTGTTTTCCATGGAGATCACGTGATCATGGGACTCTGCCTTACGTATCTGGAATGGCTGTAATGGCTCTTCTTAATTACCCATCTATCCAATTTATTTAAGTACAGGTAAGGACCATTTATCTGTATCCGACTTCTTGGAACTTCTTTCCGCTTCCTCTCCGTTTCTTTGATGACACTTCTTTAATACTTCGCCAATAAGTATTGTCGGAAGATATACCTGTCCTTCGTGAGAAATTGGATGGCGGACAAATTAGGAAAAATGTTCATCCCTCAAATTAGAAGTAATGCTTTCCATTTATTAAGTCATAATTAATTACTGTGAGAGAGTGAACACTATTACAGGAGTACACAGCATTCATCACAAATTAGAAGTAATGCTTTCCATTAAGTTCATAATTAATTACTGTGAGAGAGTGCCCCACAATGACTGAAATTAATTAATCAACTCATTAGAGAGTGAACGCTATAAAGGGAGAAATACAGAGGAGAAAGTGAGGGATACATGAACATTCCTCTTAAAGCTTCAGAGCGAGAGTGAACAAACCCAAAAAAATTGTGTCTGTAAGATGAATGTAATAATGAATTCATTTCTTTGAGATTAAGACGGTAAGAATGTTATAGGTTGAGGGATTCTTGCAACTGTTTTCAGACTCCCAAATACGAGAGTTGACTGATCGAACGCAGCAACAATCAGGTCAGCATATTTACTATATAGGAACAAGATACATACCTTCAATGAAGCCAATAAAAACCGCCATTCCTGGTTCAGTCGCGATGTATGGAATTCCCTTTTGTAAACCATTGTCGCCGTACTCGTCTTCATACCGTACACCGCACGCCCCATCTCATTCTTTGTCCTCATAGTAGCAAGCGTGGCTGCCAGATGGAGATGCAATCTTTGCAGATTCCCTGCTGCTCTCGAAGTCGTTGGTTTAAAAGGCAGTGGTCGGGACGGAATGCGTAACATAGCTGCGGCCGACAATCATCTGCCTTGTAGTAGATAGTCTTCCTGCGCAGGACGCGTTATATAGTAGGATCCGGATTTGAATTCAAACGCCGCCAGCTCCGGATTGCCATTTGACCCTCATGAAGAAGATTGGAAATGGAACTTCGTCCGAGTCAGCGATGAGGACCTGAGTCTCTATGATGAATACGACTGCTATATATGATAGAAAAGTGCATAATACATCGTAGAAGGTGGATTGAATGTTCAATTGCTGCCTGCCTGTGCTAAGTATTTGATATCTAATTTTAAAAGAGTGCAATTGTGAAATAGGACTTTCCAGGACCACTGGAGATGAAAGTATTCCGATAAATATACCAAGTACAGCGCAAACAACAAAGCTATCCACTGGTTAAAAATCATTTCGCGTCTGTGACCGTCGACAATCTTGACGAATTTCGGAATCTCAGTCAGCAGATCAATTTTAATTACCATTCGGGGCTTGCGGCTCCATACACAATCACCAGCCTGACTTCACCAATATAACTCACATCCACTCAAACCTTATCTTCGTAGGCCTTTAGGCTTCATGATTGGTATCCGGATCGTACTACGTTATGAGAACTGCCCTAAGGTCTTTGCGTAAGTAGCTGGTCGACACGCTCTGGAGTCTGATATGGATTTAGATCATACAGAGTCGCTTACTGTTTGGCTTTCAGCAGCTCTACCTGTATATCATTTGTATTCTGGAAAAATTGCCACGACATTATTTGCTTCCATTATACTTGCCCGAAGCACCAGCAATATGCTCCTCTCCGCATTCTCCACATACATCAAGTCAACGTTGACAACCTAGGCTATTTTTCAGAATTGCAAAAAACATGGGCTGGACGATTGTGAATACCTTGAGAGCGGATTGGCTTTATTTATAACGCCGCTGCATGCCAGCAAAGCATCGGTCAAAATACCAATGCGTCGGAGGGCACGCACGTCGCTATTTGACTCGTCCGTGCGCTTATCCGAATTTCTCGTCGATCTCAGCGACCTGGCACAAACATATCGATTACTCTACTTGAGGTCAGGGATTATAAAATCCATTTAAATTTGCCATGGGAAGCGAAAGATGTTTGTGGCTATACCACACCTTCCACGCACGACAGCCTTGTACCATCAATGGTTCTACTCTTTGTCTATTAAAGGCATGCATAATATATATATATGTGGGGCCCCTCTCCGTCATCGTACGAAGATAGAAGACTTCTCCTGTCACTCTCCCTCTACACGTTGTTATTCGCTCGCCCTTCCTTACATTTCATTAGCTCTAGCCCTTCTACTAGAGAGATACCGCTGCCGCGGAAACCATTTTCGACAATATGGTATTTTGTAAGAATACAGACTCAGGCCCCTCGACCTTTCATCTACCTGATCATGTAACGATGTAGATTTTAAGTATACTTCATGCGTATACTTATCAGTCTGTCTAAATCCCAATAGAAATGCCTTGGTAATAGCACAGGGGTCGAGATTCCTTCACTTTCAGATAATAATCAAAATGCATTAAATTTACTTCAGCCAAACTCTTACGGTGTGGTGATCTATTTAGCTGAAATTTCGTGGAATTGAAGTCAGTCGGTTTATAGACGCAAGGCTTCATTGCTAGGCTGGACGATACACGGAAGGAAATTGTAGTGTCTCTTCGAGGTCGTAAGTGCGAAGATATTGACACTGTATATGTTAATTAACTTGACATCTAGAACTTCGATTTAAATGCTTTCACGGACATCGATACGCTCTTGTCGAATTTCACTTCAGAGGTGGGAATGTCTCTCCCCACCCTTTCTGAGAATCCGATCGATTATTTATATGACTTGCATGCGGGGAGCAAACAGAATAATAGCATATATAACGTGCCTTTGTCCACTAAATGAAGTGAGAGGATGCAAATAAACAACCTATCAACTCGATCAATTATGCATGTTGTGCCAAAAAGCCGACATGTCAACTTTAAAACTTTTAAATTGAGCCTCTTCCAGATACTCACGGAAAAGAATGGCAAGTTCCTGATAGACCACCATCAGAAATCCGTGAAGATACTCTCGAAGCGAAATTGACAGGTCGTCGTACGAACGTAAAGCGCGCCCATCTCTTAACAGAGCTGCAGAGTAATCAGTCAGAAGCGTGGAACCTTCGCCCTTACTCTTCGTCGTCTAGATGTTCTCGCAGATACCAGACTAGTGCATAATCTGAATATTTTGCTTCGCCGAAAGGATGGCATTATTATTTTGGACCCGGGGAGGAGAAACTGCTCATGCCATCGCAAGGCATCCTCCTGCAGGTGGTGCAGCTAATAATTTCCGGGGTATGACGGCGGCTATGGGAACGGCGATGGCTCCATCTCGAGCTAGGGGACATCAACAAGTGGGCCTTACTATTCGATGGCGACGGAGGTCAGTAGCTCGATGTCGCGTCCTGGCAATTCGCAGGAAAGGCGGTGGTATCCTGAAGGGATTCAGTATACTCAACCAACGATGCATGGGGGATATGGCGCAATGAGCCACTATCATGGAACTGCGCCTCGTACAGTCCAACATTTGAGCAATATGCAACTCACGATGACGAATATTATTATACACTGGAGATGTCGGACGGTGCAATGGGTTACGAGAATTAGGTACAAGTATTCCTTTCACATGGTTATAGCGTGGAGCTAATTTTGACATAGGATCACTTGTCCAATATGGACTTTAACTTTGACACGTCATGGGGGATTGGAGCGGAGCAAGGGCGCTATGATGGAACAGACTATAGGGCAGAGGGGCTGTGTGTATACTGAGGAACACGGTAGGAGATGGGATCGCGGAGGACTGCCCGGTGTTGAAGAAGAATCACTGTACGAAGGTGGAACTTGATTTATCACAGGGTACCGTTTTAATTGTATTACGTATACAAGCTCAGGGTAGTCAAATCTGTCGCATTATATCCTCTTTATATATATAAAAATTAGTGCCTCGACGTTTATCTTTATCCTTTATGCATTGTGCAAGTACGACTGACTAGAAGGTTGGAATTCATACTGTAGCAGTGAACTGTTGTAAGAAGTTCTTTAGGGAGCATATTGAAATAAATGTAAGAAAGAAAATGGAAGGACTCAGCATTGGGCAGGTGAATCGCAAGTCTAAGTTAAGAAGTTGTCGTCAAAGCGCAGAGTAGCTGCCGCGAGGAAGTCAACAACGTAGTGCCACCGTAAAGCAGCTGCTCGATATGGAAGCTGCCCCGGAGAGCTTTTAAAGGCATATGGGATATGACGGGCAGGTCCCAGTGAGGCACAAAGTAGCTGAGGGCAGATGCACATGAATACGAGCAGGTGTCGAATCGTAGGAGAGCAGCTGCGTTTGACTTGTGCAGGTGACGGCTAGAATGAGGAGCTGCTTTGGACGATAAGCAGCTGCCTTGCCACTTGGTGCGGCTGCTATCCCAAAAAAAACGCCAGATCAATGTGATCACCGTGTATATAAAGGATGGTTGAGCCACGACCTAGTGCAGCTTCCCAGCACCTCCCTCAATCACGGGGCCTCCAAGGTACATTCCCTTGAGGGGAAATATTGTGCCTACTAGATAATTCTGGTCTAGTAATTAATGTGCAGCGGACGCCGGACATCATCGATATCGAACGTAGTTTAGGTAGCCCACATTATCTTTGCTTACTTTTTGCTTTTCCAACTGCTTTATGTGATCTTTACTCCAATGCTTCATTCCAGAGCTCAAATCATTCCGTTCAAATGCCACGCGACGGTGAATCTCATTCACTATTGAAAGCAGCAGATTCTGCTTGGGACTCGTCGTAGAAGTGTAATATAAGAATTACTAGGCAAATAGCACTAGAAGGTTCAATATGCGATTATGTGTATATGTGTGGGTCAAGGAGACGAGGCCAGGATGATGTGAGTACCGCGGTATGATTACAGCTAAGTACTTGCTAACACTTTCCGTAGAGTCATTACCTGAAAGCATCAATCGGACCTAATATATCTATATCTCTTGGAGACCAGCTATTACCTGTAGGGTCTAAATTGTCCCATGGAAGGTAACCCAGTATGGTACGTACGAGCGTTGATTTTCTACATCTTGTCCATTTACGTCGCTTTGTACAGTTATCGAATATATGTATTCATCTTTCCATCTACTACGCTGAATAAGTCCTCCGTCACTCGGTGTGATACTTCCTTCCGTGTTGACATCTAGAAGCAGCACAGCGTCATCTCCAAGCGGCACCCATCATTCCGCCTTCTTTAAACCCCAGACTGCTTCAGCGTATGTATCTTCGGAGTAGCCGGAATGGATACGCATCTGGGTCGAGGCTTTGTGCTCCGGAAAATGTCCCACGAACGCCTGCTTCCCCAACGACGTCGCTGGAACAAGAGTTGGGACGTCGCATTACAAGAGAAGAATTCCATTGGATTCAATGTCGATATACAAAGCTAATCGGCACTAAGCATTTGTCTTCGTATGCGTTGTGTCTATGGCCGTATGCTGCATGGCCCAATGCTCAAGAAGACTCGCGCAGGACGTCTGAGGAGACAAAACCAAGCTCGGCAAGATAGCTTTCGAGGATTCTATTCTATTCCAATGTGATACAGAAATGCGATAGGAAGCGATAGATGTACATAATACTATTCCACTGTTGTCTTCACCTCGAACGACGACCGCTTATTTGGTACCCTTGGCATCCCGTCTCGCTGCAATCTTATCGTTGGCGTTATGGTCTCAGGATTCGAACCAAGAACGCCAAGCGGGTTTGACGACGATCCTCGAGACCATTAGCGACATGTGCCCCAACATGCGTCATATCCTACTGTTCATACGCAGAAGTCTTCCAGGTCAATAGGGCTCATGATCCTTAACGCTATGAAGTTATCCTTACATGGAGACGATGAAAGGACCCATGACGCCCGATTGAACCAAATCATATGTGCCCATTGGATTATCCTCTCTCCTCCCTCCTTTCAACGAATCATATTGGAATCTTAGGAGAGATACACCATGGCATGTTCATCGAGACTTCGATGTTCTTGGCAGGGTATCCTGACCGCGACGGGACGAATAACAGAACATTCTCATCCGGAGACACCTCGGTGATAGCTGTGTACGCTGCCTTCGACATTCCTTTGAAAAGATCGCCCGAATGGGGGATAGTAAATCCAACTACTGAGACAGTCAATGACTGTTCTCGATCAAGAGGACGAAAGCTGAACATCGCCTGCATGGAAACATGTAGCCAAGCAGCAAGGCCCGTTAGGTCATTTAGACAGTAGGATAATTCAATCATTCGAATCGGAAGAGCCTGCCTCTCGTGTATGAGCAGCGAAACCGAATATTCGTATACCGCGTCCAGAAGTTGCAGATCCTCGCATACGATGGTCTTCAGGCCAGAGAGTCATTCTCGGTCCGATCGTAAAGTGTACAGATGTGCCCGCAAAAGGCATTGAGACGTTGTGATTCGAATACCCTTACCACGCTTTGATACCAGGACGTTCGCGTATAAGATAGTGTCGATAGGAAGCCGAGTTTGTCCTTGGAAGAGTCGGTATAGAGACACTATTTCTTTGGCTTGACTACGGTTTGGAACAATGACCAGAGCAAAGGAATCTGCACTGGCTTTCAATATAGTTTGACTGTATATTCAGAAATCAATAGTGAGTTTGAAGGACAATTTGTAGAGACATACCAAGCAGATAACATAGCCATAGTTGATTTACCACTGCTTGCCGGTGCACATATGAGAATATTCTGGTTTGTATGCATAACAGGCCAGAATGTTAGTATTTGGGCACCGTTAAAAACACGGAAATGCAATCTGTTTATATTACTGGACAGGGAGTCAGCGACAGGTAGGAACGCCAGATCAAGAAGGG
The DNA here is from genome assembly GCA_000827215.1 of Sphaerobolus stellatus SS14. Lineage (NCBI taxonomy): Eukaryota > Fungi > Basidiomycota > Agaricomycetes > Geastrales > Sphaerobolaceae > Sphaerobolus > Sphaerobolus stellatus. Next base: position 21,167 of record KN837209.1, on the reverse strand, counting down.
GTGTATGGGTTTTCGGCAAAGAGAGCATTGTTAATTCGTCGTCGAAGACAGCAATAATCTCAGCTTCGGCACCCATCCACCTGTCCGCAATATAGCGGATAGTGACTGACGGCGGAGGCTGCGAACCACGAATACCAATGATAAAGTCAACATCCAAACCTGTACTGCTTTGTCTCAGCAGAAGATGGTCTATTGGATGATTTCGACCCCTTCACGATCCTCCACCCACATCCAGAATGCCTCCGAAGAGCCATGTACACCTGTATTCCAATCGAAATCTTCGTGATATCAAGGGAGATCTCCAACAAATCGGCACTAAGAGCGCGTAAATGGTAACCCAACTTCAACGCAGGATACTGTTTCGCCGCTTTGAGGATAGCTGCTCCATGACTTTCGTTCATACGTATAAGCAGCCTAAGCTCCGCTGCGCTCACGGAGGTAAGCTCTGCAACAGATAATTCATCTCCCCATCTCTGCAAATTATAGAGGACGTCTTGAGAGAGATTCAATTGATGGAGTGGATGCTCAAATCGTCACATGCGTTTCTCAACCACTTTGCTCATCGACAAAAGTACTGAACAGACAGTCGACCATTCTCTACTCAGAGCAATTTCAAACAAGCCCTGAATAAAGCGGCCACCGATTTGAGCAACATATGCCATATCAGAACCAGAGCGAAGTCTTTGATATAAGCCTTCGAGATGTATCCTTGAAGTAGGATGTTGACTTTGCCTTCACTCGTTTCGGTGCCACCATAGTTGAAGTTTGAGTAACTTCCTTATAAATCCAGGAATAGGCTCACCTTGACTCCACATGGTATTATTTTGTCCATTAAATCTTTCAGTTCTTTAACTTTGTTCTCCTGTAGTCGTACTTGATCGAACTATTATAGATCAGATTGGACTTAAAATTGTCGACGCGTGCCTTTGTCCACTAAATGAAGTAAGAGGATGCAAATTAACACCCTATCAACTCGATCAATTCTTCATGTTGTGGCAAAAAGCCGACATGTCAACTTAAAGCTTTTAAATGGCACCTTTTCCAGATACTCGAGGATGTTCCATAAGTTACCTATATTTTGATGGACCATCCAAAAAATAGAGCCCTTCGCTGTCCGAATTTCCATCAAGGTAGCAGACGAGAGTTGTGCCAAAAGAGTTGCATTCAACAACACTGCACGAATAGGCAAATCGATCGCATCAAGAAAGCTGATGAGACACTGATGTTGCCATAATCAGGGAGTATAGTGAGAGCGATATAGGCTCTAAGAGGTATAGGCAAAACAATTTGTGTAGGATCTTTGGGACATAAATAATCTTGAACGTCGAATTTCATCCAGTTCACCCGCATATTTGTACCGCATGTCCAAGGAAAGAATGACCATCATCCTTGGTATTTAGAATGCTTCAATTGTTGAACAAGGTGGGTCTTGCAGTTCCTCTTCGAAAAAAGTGACAGATTGCAGATTGGGAGCTGAACGGAAAAGAATGCCAAGTACCTGATAGACCACCATCAGAAATCCATGAAGATACTCTTGAAGTGAAATTGGCAGGTTGTCATACAAACGTAAAGCATGCCCATCTCTTAACAGAGCTGCAGAGTAATCAGTCAGAAGTGTGGAACCTTCACCCTTACTCTTCATCGTCTCAATGTCCTCGCAGCTACCAGACTAGTGCATAATCTGAATATGTTGCATCACCAAAAGGATGGCATAATTCTTTGCAACTGAATTCAATGTACTCATGTCTGACATAGCTTTGTAAACCAATTCCAGTTTGTCCTGGTAAACCGACTGCTTGATCCTGCAAAGCTCACCATTTGAAAAAGGGTGGGTATGGTACCGGGCTTAGTTATTCGACACATCAAGGAGATATTAAGTAGCTCCTGAGGAAATGTTAGCGTGTCAGCAATCTGGATCCAGATGTCATATGGTAGTTCAGGCATAACCACATGAAGAATGAAGTGGTGGTCAAGTTAGGGATGTGAGGCTATCCATCAGATGATGACTTGTTATTTCCAGAGCTGAAAAGGCCATCATAATATATCAAGCATATCCATGTAATATCCAATCACATTCCACCTAGACTTTCTCAGGGAGCATTGTCTTCATCAACTGCTTTCTTGGTAACCCTGGATGACTGTGAATGCTGAAAGAATTATATTAGAGTTATACAAGAATATAATATAAGACGAAAGACATGAAAAAGACAGAAAGACATAAGTACATTATACAGTGAATTGTAGAGGAAGAAAACATAGAAAATAGCCCACAATTCAAGTAACAGAGTCATCTGAAAGAGGAAGAGCATATGCAGATGATTGCCCACATTTCTAGCTGCAGAGTCCTCTACATGCCAGTGCAATCCACATCCCCCAGACAAACAGATCACAGAGTTAAATGAATGAATGAGGAAAATCACATGCAGATGATTGCCCACATTTCTAGCTGCAGAGTCCTCCGCATGCCAGTGCAATCCACATCCCCCCAGACAAACAGATCACAGAGTTGAATGAATGAATGAAGAAAAGCACATGCAGATAATTGCCCACATTTCTGGCTGCAGACTCCTCAGCATGCCAGTGCCATCCACATCCCCCTACAGGCATTAACAAGTCTTGAATAAAGGAAAAAGGATATGAATAGGGCTAGAAAGGGAGATGGAACCAGAGATGATGGTGGTAAGAGGCAAGAAGTGAAAGAAGCGCAGTGGAGTTTAAAGCTGAGTTGAAATGCCCTGACATCTGAGCTTAAAATAGAAATTCTTGGGCAAAGGGCTTAAATAAGTTAGTTTAAAAACATCAAAAATCATAAAAATACTACTCACACATAACTGTGCAATTGGATGTATTTTTACACACCTTGCTAATAATAGTACTCCTCCTTGCCACATTCTCAGCCTAGAGAAATTGAAAAAATTTGAAAAAATTCAGTAAATTCAGGAAAATTCAGTTAAAATCTGGAAAATTCAATAAAAATCCGGAAATTCGGCTAAAATCCGGAAAATTCAGTAAAAATCAGGAAATTCAGTTAAGATCCGGAAAATTCAGTTAAAATCCGGAAATTCAGTAAATTCAGGAAAATTCAGTTAAAATTCGGAAAATTCAGTTAAACTTTGGCTAAAATCCGGAAAATTCAGTAAATATCAGGAAATTCAGTTAAAATCCGGAAATTCAGTAAATTCAGGAAAATTCAGTAAAAATCCAGAAAATTCAGTAAAAATCCAGAAAATCCAGTATAATTTCGGAAAATCAGGAAAATCCAGTTAAAATTTGGAAAATTTAGTAAAAATCAGAAAATTCACTTAAAACCAGGAAATTCAGTAAATTCAAGAAAACTCAGTTAAAATCTGGAAAATTCAATAAAAAATCTAGTATAATTCCGGAAAAATCAGTAAAAATCAGGAAAATTCTGTTAAAATCCCAAAAATTCAGTAAAATCAGGAAATTCAGTTAAAATCCGGGAATTTCAGTTAAAATCCGGAAATCTCAGTTAAAATCATGAAAGTCAGTAAAAATTATGAAAATTCAGTTAAAATTCAGGAAAATTATCAGACATGGATTTAACATGGATTTATGAGACCCCACAATTGACACTTATTTTGTGCTCCTTGGTAAGAATAGTCCACCTCATGGTATGGAAGAAGTGTGACTGTCAAGCTATATTCTCAGCAAAAAAAAATTGTAAAAAATTCACAAAATTCTGAAATAATCCACAAAAATTATGAGATGTGTAATCAACCCAGATTTTACCAAAATTTGCACCTGACATTCTTTTTTTATCCTCCTTACTAAAACAGTATGTCTCATGGTGTGAAAGAAGTGTGACTTTCATATAGTACACTTCTTCCTAAGATTAATTCACCTTCACATTCACCTCATGGCCAGAAAGAAGCTCAACTTTCATCAGATTTACCTAAATCCACACCTGACATTTATTTTTTATCCTCCTTGCTAAAACAGTGTGACTTTCATATAGGTCTAACTTTCATATAAAACCCCATCCTCCCAGTAGCTTCTACTTCCTCCTTGTCTCTTACCACTATGTCTAGAACCAACAGTAACAAAACTACTACTACAGGTCATAGACATGTTCAACCTCCAGAGCCACTTGAAGCAGAGCTTCTAACAAGTTCTGTATAGCACATTCTGAAGGGGATAGGCTATCTTAAGGATTATCATACCTTTCTCACCAATAAGTCTGAACATGACATCCTTTGTCTTCAAGATGGTCTGAAAGCTGCATTTGATCTCCTGGAATGTCTTCCAGATAAAAAATCAGATATCAATAGCCAGCCATGGAGGTATCATCCAGAGAAAGAGGGTCCCAGCTTTATTGTCAATGCTAAAGCTTACAAGATTCGTGGTCTTTGCCCTCCTAAAAAGAACACCAATCTACCTCATCCAAGAGCCATAGCAACCCACACCAGGATTGAAGCTCTTCTCCTTGCAGATAACCTCAACATCTCTTTCAATGATGCTGTTAAACATATCAAGGGTAATAACCACCAAGTTCAAAAACAGAATGGATGTTCAGCAAACCACAAGAATAAAGGAAAACCACCACAAAAAATCCAAAGGAGCCAGGGGAGCAGTGCCAATGAAAATCAAGAAATACAACCAGAACAGTTGGAAGAGGATAGTGAAGAGGTGAATGGAGATCCAATTCAGGAGCAGGAGCAGGATCAGAATGAAGAAGAGTCTGATTACTTTAACATTGAGAGTGAAAATAGTGAAGATCTCTAGTTAGTATATTGTAATCAATTTAACCAATAATATCACTACATTCTCCTTTCTGAATATCTGAAATTAACACTTTATACACCCACTATATTACACCAAAATATTACCCATGGTCAAATAGGATTATATTGAACTTTGATAAGTATTAAACAAATACCGCTTTTTCATCTTCTCCTCCCAATGCAATAAACTTGCGGATTTTATATCTCAAGAACCGGTCGCAGGGCTACAGCATATAAAAAATTCAGCCCGGAATACATGCTTTCATTTCAGTTATGTAACTCCCCCAGGCTATAGAATTGCTGGCATATGAAGGCAGTGTGCAATCAAACAATATGGGACCCTTCAAATAGGCTGGAAACTTGCTTATTACGGAATCTCTTTTTATGGCTTACATACTGCATCTCAAAGCTTGGGAAGCAAGGGGTGAGAACAATGCTCAATAGCTGGTGGGCCAAATTGCGGTTGAGGCAACCAGACGATTTATTGTAAGTGACAATATAATTCATTAATATACCATTAAAATAGCTAATGTCTGTTTAGTCTTGACAAGGTCATGGTAGAGTTTATGCACAGAATGAACTGATCCATGTATTAGTTGAAATAAATGGGATATTTGTTTTACCCCATATGAATATTACCAACTCCTTACTAGATTGCTTTTGCCAATAATGTAACCGGTAACAAAGACATCTAATATTATCAGATCATAAAATAAAACAAAAACAAAACCAATGATGTGTACACTAACATGATGAAGATCTACACAACTGAACAGGCATAAGGCATGGCATGGCTCATGATATGATTTATGATTTTATATAACGCAATGATATAACATATATGAAAGATACATATACAGTAACTAAATAAATGAACAAAGTGCATTGCAAATTTAACATGCATATGCAGGATGAGACTATCCATGCATGTTTGTTCTCCAGAACCGAAGCCTTTAACAATGGGCACTTCATCGTGCTAAACGGACATGATGAAGCACCCAGTGATACATTGAGTGCTTCAGTCCTTCCAACAAGCATGCTTAAGCACCAATAAGTGTAAGTGTGATATGTAACAAAATGATGTCATAGATTAAAAGACACAACATATTATATTATAAGATATGCATAAGTATTATTATTATTATTACAATATACAGATCAAAAATACATATAGTTTATATACCCCCCTATGAGTGACCATTGCAGGATTTAACCCTCCAAGTAATTGATACCTCACAAAATGATGTTGTATATTACAATACATAAAATATTATATTATGTGATATGAATAACACTTATTATTATTATTACAGTTTACAGACACAAAATAAAAATATTTTATAGGATCATGACATTTTAAGATACAGATAAGTGGGGAGTATCAGTTTACACTAGCCAGCACTAAATGAAATACCCGACTTTGTCATCTTAATATATTCCAACAGTTTTTTCTCTGACCGTCCCTCCATAACCAATTCAGTGTGTCCAACAAGCATGCTTAAGTGCCAATAAGTGTAAGTACGATATGTAACAAAAGGATGTCGTATATTACAAGACAAAACATATTATATTATAAGATATGAAATGAATAATAATTATTCAGACCAGAAATGCAAATATTTAATATACCCCCTATGAGTGACCATTGCAGGATTTAACCCTTCAAGTAATTGATACCTCACAAAAGGATGTTTTGTATATTACAATACATAACATATTAGAATATGTGATATGAATAAGACTTATTAATATTATTACATTTTACAGACCCAAAATAAAAAATATTTGATAGGATCATACAATTTAAAATACAGATAAACAGGGATTATCATTTTAAACTAGTTGACACTAAACGAGCTTACCTGAGGTGATAAATGACAAACTTTCAATATCCACACACCAAAGGTGTGACATATTGCCTTGTGACACAGGAAATGTAATTTGCAGCCCAGAGAACATTGGATTATAGGTTTTGAGTCCAGATAATTATATTTACAAAAATCCATTAGACTAATTGCAATCAGATATTTCACTTTTCTCAACAGCAAAATGGGGGTTTGTGATATACACTAGCCGAGCTTAACCGAGCTTAACTGAGGTGAAGCGAGGTGAAGCGAGATTACCTGAGAAGAGACATGACAACGGGGACAAATATGTGATCATGCAATAATTCGTAGTGCTCAACCTTAAGTTGATGAGTAACCGTGAGAGACCAAATCATAATGCGTGCAATTATCAGTGCTATCCTAAGGCCCCAGTGTAAAGATGGTTCCCCAAACTTCGTTCTTTCCGGAACCATAATATTGCTTGATGAGCACATCTTATTCAATTTCAATTCATCATTTTATTTCCTCTCATGTCTGTCAGTCAAACTCTGAAAAAATCCTCTCTTTCTATTTTACCTCTGTGTATTGCTATTTTATATGGCTCCGTTTGGGGTTCTATTTGTTGTCTTCAACTCGTTGTGTACATCTCATTGGATTGTGTCCCTTTTCATCTCTCGTGGTTAATTTTTTGCTCTTGGTATATTTTATCTCTCTCCTATTTCATTGTAATTTCAGCAGAGATGGATGGTTTTGATGCAGCTGAAGTTTCACATGCACACACTCCAAAGTCACCATCACAGTTATTGGAGTCTATCACTGAAGTGAACATCCCAAGTGTTGCATCTGCTTCGGTTTACCCTGTCCTCCTTCACCTTTCACCTGTTTAATCTCCAAGCTGATTCTTGAATGTTATGGACTATGCGTCGTTTACATCATTTGTCAACACGCTGTCGCACCATTTGGTCTCACAGACCATCTCAAAGACAAGCACAACAAGCTATCCATTCTACGAGAAGATGTTGAAAATCTGAAAGTGCTTGGGGTTGGATTTAAAATTGTTAGAAACCTGAAGAATGTCCCTTGGCCCCCAAACGGAGGTCCTCCTCTTCGGGGATCAAGGTTCTCTCAGAATCGCCTGCTGACACTGTCCACACATTGCTCAGGATGTCAGCTCAATGGTGATTCATTGGTATGGGTACTGCACTGAAGACCACACAGCATACTCGGATGAATATGTGTGGTGCACTGTCTGCCTTCAAGTGCTATCTGGATCTACGCTAAGGTACTTTGAGGTCATTCCACCACCTGCTGCTACTGCCCCATCGGGAGATATTTGGGACATGTACATTGACCAACACAAATCAAAATTTCCAATCCACACCACTGTCAACCTTGCTCCCACCCTGAATGAAGTGTCCCTACTGCAAAAGGACACTGGTTGGCACATTTCTTTCGCAGATATCATCACTTTGCAAAGGAAAGTCAAGGAGTATATGCAATGGATCACTCCACCCCCACAGCATGCACCAGATGGATGGAAGACATGTCTCAATTCGTTGAATTTCGATTATTTCAAACTTACTTGCACATATGCACAAGGCTCATCTATGATTGTTTGTTCAGCAGTAATAGATTCTCTGACTCATGATGAAACGAGATATTGGAGTCCTTAACGATGATTCAACTCTGAAGAAATATGCTGCCAGCCTCTACCACTTTCTTTTGGCTATCTTGCACTTGTTGGATGATTGGGAGAGAATTGACAGGTTGGCATTGACAGAAGATGATTTAATTAATGCTAGTGCTCTACTCAATGGCCTCTAACACAGCAAACAGCCCAATGTCAAACTCATCCATGAACTCTTCATCTGACTGTGTTATCCACGCAAGTTGGATCCCAGGTCTCCAGGTTCGAAATGGAAAGCCCTCTCGAATGTTTGATAGCATTACAAGCTCTTCAAGAGAAAGGTCAATTCATAGAACCCAGTCTTGTCACTCAGCTATTCATGAAATGATGGCGCTTACTCAGCGGACTTTCAATTGCCCAGCCTCCATCCTTCGCACTTCTACTTACACATCTACTCAGCCTCCATGAAGCGAAAAAAAAACTCAGAAAATGCCAGTAATGGATCCATCACCTATTCTAGCTCAAAAAACACGAAAAAGGCACGAAAGGATGCACTTGGTGACACGATACAGCATGTCATTAATAAGGATGAAGAAGTCGAAGCCAGAGATATACTTCAATCAGCTCAGGGAAAAGGGACTGTTATTCCAGGAGTAGTCTGTGTATCATGTTCCTGTCATATGTCAGTATATCTGAAGGGCCAGTCACCTAAGTAATTTACATACATATTCTATGGCCACTGGTCAGATGCATATGGTCAGTTAATGATTTAATCAGATTAGAACACTCACTAGTTGGCAAAAATTGGTCTCCAGGAGAATTGAACCAAGGTCTTTTACTAAGTGTTACAGTGTTTAACCACGAGACCACAGAGGCATTAGTAAATTATTATTATTAAGTCACTATGTAGGGTCATAAGAATACATTAATTATTTTTTCTCTGGTGATCTTAATTTTTTAATAGGTGACTATGGAGCTATATAATATAGCCCAGTGTATATCCAATTTTCGTAGCCAATAGAAATATGAATATATATTCATTTTACGGATTTGCATGGTACTAGGAAAATAATAAGTAACTATGAATCATCAGTCCCTGTGGCTTAGTGGTGAAAGCTTCATAAATGTACCTATTTAATAGCCTCTGAGTTCAATTCCAGTAATATACATTTTTTATACAATATATGGCCATATGCATTTTGGTCATTGATGGTCACTGGCCACCAATCTGCATGGAACTCTGATGGACAATGGCCATGACCTATGTATTTATCTTACTGAGAAAGGTGGAAGGGCACTGTTGATTTGCAAAAAGAGGAACAGTGTGGGCTTGCAACTCAGTCATCCATTCTACCTAAGATATCAGTTTCCATGACTGAGGCAATTGATAGTGTTCCTGAATCAATTGCCCTTGAACTTCCCTCATCTTTCAAGATTTCAGAGCATGTTCATATTAGATGGTGGAAGCTGCAATGATTGAATAGTATTTACATGAAGAGCACACACAAGATGCTCTACAAGGTTTGAAGGTAGCAATCATGAATAAACTTGCTAATCAGAATCATCACCAGACCCGTGCACAAGGCTATGGTCCCTATACAAGAGCAACTAACATGATTAATCAACAAGCTGCAGTCATCAAGAATTATTCAGAAGCATATAAATGCTCTTGTGGTGCGCTGCTGAAATTAGGCTTTGATAGCCAGGATAAAAACTTTCAAGAACTTAAACCAGAGGACTGTTATACCAAAGCTATGTTTCGAGAACAACATGAGAAGAATCAGAAGAAGTCACTTGCCTCAACAAAGACCCTCAGTTGGATATGGCAAGTGGGGTGGGAATGTGATCCAGACCAGGATTATGAGTGGAATGAAGAAGGTACAAGTGTGCTTTAAATAAAGAATCTTTTTATTTGCTAATCATTTCAAAGCTCAGTGTGTCCAATGGTTTTTAGCATAGGCTCAACTGCAGCACTGGGAGGGAGGGGGGTTGGAATGAGCGCTGCACAAGCTCAGGCACCCTACCTACCAAGTGATCAGCTAGAGTATTGTTGTTTTTGCAGTTCTAGTTCTAATCATGTAATACTTGTATTCAATGTATTTAAACCGTAGTTACTTAAACAAGAAACTCGCTTGGGAACACTAGAAACTGATGTAGGTAGCCATGGGAATGGATAATTCGAGATGGAGCATGAACGATCTTAGGGTAATAAGGATCATCAGTAATGGGCGTTTCGTCTGGAGTGATCCGGGACGACCTCATAGTAAATTTGGACGGCCTAGACAGCGCCAGACAGCCCAGGATCAGTCTGGACGGCCGGACGTGCCTGGACGACTTTTTCCACCATCACTGATGATGGTTCCATCAGACTACATCCTCTTTAAGAAACTATAATAGATCTTGTTAGGGTGCGGCATTTTTCATTCCAATCTTCCATCCCCCTCAACGTCATGCACATCCTATTGGGTGAGTACGGTCCTCGTAAGTTCCAGCTATAATCAAACATTAACAACTGAAACCTATAGTCTATTAATCTTATGTGACGGATGGGGAGGAGGGGTTCGACTACAGTTTGTTATATCTTCCGCAAACACTACTCCACTTCAAATTCCCAGCAAATAAGAGTCGCAATGCGTTTATGTACCTCTTCGCGTCCTCTCCCAGATGTGCCGTTCTAGACGCAACGCCTTCGAACTGCTCTTCTAACTTCTCGCAATACCTCTCCAACCACACCATCGCTTCTTGGGCTCCAATACCTCCACTATTTTGCACCACCAAGACGGAATTCATGAAGGCCTTCCCGATCTCTCCTGTACTCCTACTCGCCAATTCCTTTCGGTACGAGAATAAATCGTTGACCAACATGCAATGATATCCGACGAGATGCTCGCACTCGCGTACAACTTCATCATTCCTCTGTGGATGCTGTATATCCATAGCATACCGCAACATTGAAATGGTCAGTTCGTATCCAACGTCATGAATGCGATATTCGCAGTACTTCGAAAAGTCGCTAGAGGATTTCCACTTTGGACGATCGTCCCTGGCAGCGAACTTGAGCCACTGAACAACATCTTCACAGTAGTTCTGACCAAGCTCCCCTATTTTAAGGATTTCTGCATGAAGATCACGGAAGACTTTCTCGACTTGTGTACTAGGATGGACATCTTCGTGGCCCAGAATGAGTCCTACAAATTTCTTGCAGGAGCCTTGCGCTTCTTCTATAGACATGTTTTCCAGTGCATCTGACATTGACAAAGGTGAGTTCCGATTCCGAAGGAACAAGATAACCTACCATCGACAATGAACACGGTATTTAATATCTTACAGGCAAGTTCTAACCTTTCATCAAGGGCATCTGGCATGCAGTAGCAGGTGAAGAGGGTAGGGCCACTGGATTTGAATTCCTCGTAGACAGCTTCAGAGAGAAAGGGCCAATGATGTAGGAACCATTCATCCACTCGCGGTATAACTTCATTTGTTTTGGGATGCAAACGAGGGGTAATCCGCGAAGAGACGTTGGGTGTGAAGGAGTCGGACATTTGTGCCTTGATAAAGCAACGGCTCGGGGGTTGACCAATCGAGGTCACTCTTTGGGGAGTCGAGCGGGAAAAACTGGGAAGCCGGAATGTACAGGACCTCCCACTTTATATTAAACGGATAGGAAAACTTAGTGGAGGGTTTATTTGGAAAGATATCTACACGGACGTATAATCACGTGAAGATTTTACTATCCTAATTTTGCGAAGATTTAGATAAACATAGCTTAATGATCGCATTAAAGACCGGCAATCCCCAAATAGCATCCGTTCTTCTTTCTCCTCGAGCATCTTTTGCTTCTTTTGGGTGGTATACATAGCAGGCCCTCGGACTTTGGATCGCTCTTCTTCAACGTTAATCGGTTAATTTCTCATCCTCCTTCGCCTTCCCCCCAATATCGGCTGTGCGTTTCCCCGTTCTCCAAATTCATCAGCCACGCGGCGACCGAGAATTTCAATTCTTTTCTCCACTCACGCGCTTCTTTCCTGATTTGATGGACCGTGCCACCAAATATATTACTGACCACACACTCTCTTCTCAGGCAAACTAATCATCCCTAGGGTTTTCCCCTATTCACCTTTGACGAGTCTCGGGCTCCATGCCGGCCGTAGTCCGGCGTAAATCTCTGGGGATGACCAGTCTGCGATGACTCGGAGTGTTGTATTTAATACAACTGAATAGTGAAAGAACCATTTACCCGCAGTGTGCTTTTAAAGCAATAAATCTTATTCTGTCCCGTTCCTTATTTCCCCTTTTGGAATTACGTCCAGAGTTTCTCGGAGTGGTGTATTCAATACAACTGAATGGTGAAAGAACCATTTACCCGTAGTGTGCTTCTAAAGCAACAAATCTTATTCTGTCCCGTTCCTTATTTCCCCTTTTGGAATTACGTCTAGAGTCTGGAATAGCTCCGCTCATTCTATTTTGGGATTGCCGGTTTGAAGTCTGGAGTAGTTCCGCTGCTTTCCATATCTGAACTAGATGCAAACTTTAATGCAGACTTTAAGCTATGTTTATCTCAATCTTCGCAAAATTAGGATAGGGTATATACAATAATAGTGGGAGTGGGAGTACAGCACGCCCGTGCGAGTGCGCGTGCGAGTGTGCCTGCGTACATATGCGTACATATGCGTGATGCGAATTATATGGAAAGGACGCGTTTCTTTGATTCCCTACCACCACCTACCTACTGCCATTTGGACGCGTTTTTTGGCTGTCAAACCGCGACAAACATCTTTATGAACTCATCCAGCATTAACGATGAGCTTTCTTCGCTACTTAGGGAAGCTAGGGATGACATGATAATAGCCTATCGGCAGGCGGTGCGTGTGAACAGCTTTGAATCTTGCTTCGAGAAGCTGACAGCGCTGTCAGTACATCCCACCGCATATGGTATCGAGATTCCCAAGGCTCTATACTATCAGTGAAGCCCGAAATTGGGTAGATTTTGATAAATTTCGTCGATTCATCAATACCCAGTACCAGTTGTCATCGCCTATCACAGCCCACCCGCTTCGAAAACGACCTCGTTCGGACTCCATTGACAATATTGAGTCTTGCGGTGAGAATCGAAGGTCCTTCGGTGAGTCAATGTGCCTATTTACCGCTTCCCATTAAATTAATGCATACAGACACGACAGGTTCACATACCAACCGCCATTCTGACCCCATTGAGGTGTCCGAATATGCCCCATCAAGTCTGATCCGTGTTTCGAAGACATTTGACACGCGTCGGACGCGTGAAACGCGGAATTTTACTCCAGCACCCTCTCCTGCCACTCCTAATCATCCTGATTCCCCCCGAAAGAAGCCTAGCAAGAACAAACGTAGTTCTGTTACCAAGGCTAAGAAATTAGCGGCAGGACTGGTCCAAATAACCCGTCGGGTCTGGGTTGATTAATTAATCACGGTGAAGGAATTACCAGAGAACTGGGACATCCCGAGAGACCGAAAAGTGGCATATCTAGTTGATTTGCAAGATGATACAACTTCGTACCTGGATGAGACGGGCAATCCACTGTCTATGGCTGCAATAATTAAAAATGCAGTTCGTTTTTTGTGGATTTACTCCTTTATATGTGCTGACTATTTTTCCCAGTGTACCGATTCATACGGTGATGGCAGCTGTGGTTCGGAAAAGACATCTAATCTTGTCCCAGCATTGGGAAATATTCACTGCCAAAATAATACACAGGTCAGCAAAGGCCTCTGCCACTGTTCCGAAGTTGCGCCAGATCTTTTTCAAGACTATGAACACTGGGAACATGATTTTGAACCATTCCTAAAAATGTGGCTACAGGAATGTGATGATAATCAAGCTCAGAGCAGCTCATATTCTACTCAAGCTGCTGTGTATGTATTTTACCTTTTATTATGGACAATTCTAACATGTCCCTATTTTTCCAGATTTTTGAACATGGTTGGAAAGTGAAAATGCCCATTTAATGAAGGTAATTGCACAGGCCGTCCAAAGATGTTCACATTGGCACCGGTACGCATTTATAATTATTCTATGCTTGTTTTTTTGATATAATGAGTTTATTGCAGCTTTCCGAGGATGGCAAGAGGAACTACATTGGATGTTCCGCCAAGGTTCCATCCAACCCATTTTTATCCCATACATATCTCCGAATTCCGGCCTGTGTCAATGAAGATATTTTGCAACGCTTATTGGACAATATTCCCGCAGATGAAGGACACACAGAAGTATTTGAAGGCCATTGCTCCTGCATTTTTTCACCACGCATCGGTTTCAAGAGACAAGGCTGTTGCACGTATTTTATTATTGTTCGCATTGCAGCAATGCATTAATTTAATTCTCTAGATAATATCCACTATCGAAATAATGAGTTCTTCCGGGGGACAATAAAACACTGACTGTGCAATGCTCACCTCACAACTTATTCCCCGGTTGACCATTCTATTTGTAAGGCTATTGTAATTCCCACACAAGACAGGCCACACAATCACCCAAGTTTCTCATCTATGAAGCTGACATACCAAGGAAAAGCAGCCTATCACCAAGCAATAAGGAGAGCCGGCATAATTGAGGCAACGGTGCATAAAGTTGATAATGGTGAGTTTTTGGTCAGAATAACTTTTCGCTTTTCATTGATTTTTGGCATCTAGCTGTCAGTACCCCCGCTATCTTTAATAATGAATCTCCACATGTTGTTTTCCCCGCACTTGGAGATCACCACATTAAAAATGATATCCTCATGCATGAGAAAAAGCGGCATTTCCCAAATGGTGTTAGATCTCTAGGTATGTCTTTACTCAATTACATTACAAAAAATCGAATGGCTAATATTGTTTGACAGGTGTTGTTGCAGCACGTATGGAGGACATGAAGAAGAACCCCGAAGACCACTACATATATTATGTGCAGACGGAACCGAGCTCTGACGGCAATGGTAACATTGAAGTTGTAGTCACGATGAATGCCAAATTAGCGCAAGAGCTTCATTCAGCAAGGGCCTCGCTATATGATAATACATATTAACGAGTCTTAAGGGCTCATAACGAATGGGAAGCAGTTATTTGGAATGACACACTGAATTGCTGTAAGTTATTCTTTCATCTTTTGGATTCATCCTACTCACATCCAGCCCAGGACTTAATGTCACACGGATATATTGCAGAACCGGGAAGCCTTCAAGTTAATGTGGCTGGCCTATTTCTGAACTGTTGAACGTGTGACTGGACAGAAGCTCCATCTGAAGGCTTTTCATATCGGCGTTCTTATGGTGGTGATTCTGACAGATGGCTGTGCAGCTCAGGTATTGGGCCTCGGTGATGCTTTGTTGGAGTTGATTGACCCGAGTGATAGACCCTTTGCTCATACTGCCAAAGAAATCATTCAGCATATTCAATGCACTTGCTGGGTGCATGCACAACAGTACTTACCTTTAATAATTGTATATCCTAATCACGCTTAGGCTATTCTCTTAGAAATCTTCATCATCTCAAGGGTGAGTGCAGCGATGAAGAATTTCAATATCTTTGCCAGTTTCACAACATCTCATCTGATGCTGAACTAAAAACATTTGAGCAGTTCTGTCTTAGTCACAACTCCGTTAAGATACAAAGTATTTTCTTTCTTTTTATTACAGGTGTATACAAGCTAATAATTATTTTCTCAGACTGGTGTAAACAGAAGATAATGCATACATGGCTATGGCCATCATTAATTAAGAGTTTCTCAAAGATCCCCTCAGAGGACTGGGATATCAACCGTGCTGATACAAACCTTAATGAAGGTTCACATCCGCAAATTAATCAGGCAACTGGTACCAGCCTGACGCTCCTAGAAGCCATTTAAATGTACATGCTCTTACATAACTTGTGGTTCTGTATCTCATAAGCATGATCTTAGGGCACGAGTCCTTGATGAACGCAAGGTGGAAGAACTTGAGCTTGCCAAAAAGCTTTGCCTATTGCCAAATTGTCATAATACAGATGAGCACCGTTATATGAATAATGGCAGTCGGGCTGTGGCATGCTTACAGAAGACGGTTACTCACAAGGCCAAGGAGAAGACACTTTCGGATATTGATGCACAGCTCTTAACGCTTTGGGCGAAAATCAAATCCCTTACACAGCATAAACAGGGCATCAAGAAGGGCCCCATATCGCTCCCTGAACCTGTTGAGCGATGCATTACAATACCGATCTCCAACTACCTCCGCCTCCCCCATCTGCCGAGATGGTAGACTTGGTCCGTAGCACCCTTCCTTATGCTACATCAGGTAGCTCCTCTAACGGTTCAGTGAATTTATTATCATCTGCCCTTTACTTGCCACCATCGTTTGGAGGACAGATGCCAGATATGCGTGACATCGACTCTATTTTATTCCTGTGCTCCACTGCTCACCACTAGTTTACTGTTTAGTCTGAATAACTTCTAGATTTCCTACCTAAATACCATTTTCAACGCTCTTCTTCATGTACCGTCTGCTCTCTTTTTACGCTTGTCCTACGTGCAAAAGGATGATGACAAACGTGACGTCATCGCCGTGCAAGTGGAGGTGATCTTGTGGGAGTGCGCCAGAGCGAACTCCCACTCCCGCTATTACATCTGGACCTATTAGGATAGTAAAATCTTCACGTGATAATATGTCCTTGTAGATCTCTTTCCAGATAAACTCTCCACTAGGTCCCCCTATCCTTTTAAGGTCCTGTACACTCCGGCTTCC
Source organism: Sphaerobolus stellatus SS14 (assembly GCA_000827215.1). Taxonomy (NCBI): domain Eukaryota; kingdom Fungi; phylum Basidiomycota; class Agaricomycetes; order Geastrales; family Sphaerobolaceae; genus Sphaerobolus; species Sphaerobolus stellatus. The sequence continues at coordinate 4,237 of KN837209.1, read as the reverse complement.
CAGGTTTTTTCCACTCGACTCCCCAAAGAGTGACTTCGACTGGTCGACCTCCTAGCCGTAGCTTTATCAAGGCTCAAATGTCTTGCTCCTTCATGCCCAACGTCTCTTTCCCGGATTACCCCTTATTTGCATCCCGAAACAAACAAGTGGATGAATGGTTCCTACATCATTGGCCCTTTCTCAATGAAGCTATCAGCGAGGAATTCAAATCCAGTGACCTTGCCCTCTTCACCTGCTACGTCGCGCCAGATGCCCTTGATGAAAGGTTAGAAGTTGCCTGTAAGCTAATAAAGATTGGATTCGTTGTCGATGGTAGGTTATCTTGTTCATTCAGAATCGGCACTCACCTTTGTCAATGTCAGATGCACTGGAAAACTTGTCTATAGAAGAAGCGCAAGGCTCCTGCCGGAAAATTGTAGGACTTATTTTGGGCCACGAAGATGTCCATTTTAGTACAAAAGTCGAGAAAGTTATTTAGGATCTTCATACAGAAGCCCGTAGAACAGGGGAGCTTGACCAGAACTTCTGTGAAGAAGTTGTTCATTGGCTCAAGTTCGCTACTATCGTCCAAAATGGAAATCCTCTAGCGACTTTTCGAAGTACTGCGAATATCGCATTCATGACGTTGGATACGAACTGACCATTTCAATGCACAACCTCAAAATCCAAACGCCCAAAGATCGTGCCCTCCACACCCGACACATTCTTGTCCATCTCGCACGCTATTCCCTCCAAGCCGCGTGCTTCTAAACCCAAACTTCCAAAGGTCACGCTCGCACTGCACCCATCCTCCTCCTCCAACCCCTCTCATCCCAACACTTCAACGGCGCCGAAGAGGGAGCGTGAAGCCCACCCCTGCTGCCTCTGCCTCTGCCTCTGCCTCTGCGCCTCGCCTTCCCTCAACGGCTTATTAAGAGTGCACGATGTTCTTCGTTCGTTTGTTCGTTTCTCCCTATATCCCATATCCTTCCACCCTTCAAATCGTTTCCAATCCTGTTTCTAAATCAATCGTCGAAGTGATATGAGACGGCGACGTGAAGAGTTTAAATGGGGGAATAATGTCTGAGGAAGTGCGGGCGAGGGTGGGGCAGTGGTGAGGAAGCCGGGGTTGGAGGGTGAGTTTGACTTCAGTCTTTACTTTGTTGGGATGATGTTGATTGATTTGTTGATTGTTTTAGAGTTTGTGAAGACACAGCAGACGTACCAGCAAATGCAAATGATACAGCCGAAGCAATGGCAAAGTCAACACGCATTGGGAGCGGGAACAATACCACCACCACCAGGAGGACAACTACAGTTCCAGTCAGCCTATTTACCTGTGCAAGCGCAGGCATATTATGCGAGTGTTGCTGCTGCTGCATCCCTGTCAACATCATCGGCATCGTTGAATCAGACTCAGTATCAGCACCAAGCTCAAGCTCAATCGACAACGCAGGCTGCACCGACGACTCCGACGACTCAGGCTGCGGGGACAACGCAACCTACAACGCAACCGACGGCGACGCCCTACACATATCAACATTACTATCCGTACTAATACGGTCAGGTTCCGTGTGGTGCGATGCCCCTCCCTTCCACCTCCCCAGGGATCACAGCTTGTAAATCACGACACTTAGGTGTGTATATTCCAAACGCCTCCAGATGTTTTTGGTAACGACTCCTACCAGACCTCCACTCCATGAGCGACTCTCTCATAAGTAGAATATTTTAGTTATGAGGTGAGCAACTCGCTGCCTTTCATGCCATCTAATTATTAATCCTCAATTTTTGATACTGTAGTCCGGCTCCGAGTCAAACATCGATGGAATTAGTGACATCACAGACTTAGACAGCATGACCCTTATATCCAACGGACAATCATTCCCTCAAACACATTCCTCGTGTAATTTAATGCAATTAATCACAATTTCTTCGAAGTTTGGCCTATGTTACTGCGTGACCGATTCAAAACTGATGACCACTTGCATACATGTCATAATTAGGAGTTCCTCACAATAAGAACATCGAATAGTCATAACATTAGAGCAATTTAAATGTGGGGGGCACGATGAAAGTCATACAAGAGGAGTACTTGTAAAAAAGATAAACAGATAATGCACGGTGTCTGAAGAAGATCGAAGGATTCAAGACGCAATTATGCAAGGCGATGCCATACCCTTGAAACTATGCTTGAGACTGCACGAGCCTCTCAGCGGCTCACTGAATAAATTCGAAAAACACGTAATTTTTTATTTTCAAATTTGGGACTAGGGAAAAATAATAATAAACCAGGATTGGTTGAACATTTGCAATCGCAAATATTGGGAAATTGAATTCACTTTACATCCAGGGAAATGACCCGCAAGATATAAATTAATGTGGGGCTAAAATTGGTCCAAAGGCTGAATAAGCCACGCATTTTGGGGACCGGAAAAACTGTCGATTTTCCCGACGGAAAAATGCATGACATAATCAAACTTTTATTCTCTGCAAAAGCTTAGCAAACCCTACATTTCGCAGGCTTTTGATATACATTACATGAGAAAAGTATTACTGAAGTGTTGAATATTAATCACAAGAAATTTTTGAGGGAAAGGTGACATTTAACTTCAAAGAAGAGTGCCATAAGTCCAAATTTCTGCGATGCTTTTCCCCACAGGTAAAGTCTGGCTTAGAGATATTCTAAATGGAAACGAAAGGCGGTCAAAACCTGAGATTTACGCTCCCATTTTTACCCATAGAGATTCACCTTTGTGAACATATTTTGGGTAGATTTCAAGGCCCCATAATTTAGTAATAAGCCGAGGAGCCGAATACATTTTCTACCAGTTTCTGTATATAGAAATATTGTGTTGCCCGCAGTGTTATTCCTTGCTGTTAAAAATATTTTTAGACAAGGTACATAACATTACTGAGGAGATATGAGGCTGAAGTGTATGAACTGGTTCAGAACCAGTTCTTGGACTGAACTGAACCACTATGAACCGGTTCAAGTGGTTCAGAAGTGGTTCAGTGAACTGAACCGAACCATTTTGACTGGTTCAGTTCACAGTTCTAAAAATAGGGAGTGAGAACCGAACTGAACTGAACTGCGGTGACACTAATATAGATAGACTTGAGTTGGGCTAGCCTTGACTTCTGACTTGCTTGCTCACAAAACTTGCACTCCACTTGAGTTTCACAGTGTGTTGAAATTATTTTTATTACTGAATTAACAATAAGTATTTAATATCAATATATCACTGTCCTTCAACTTTTATTTATCTGTTGAGAACTTTAATAGAGCATATGAATGCTTACTTACACAAGGGGCCATGATATGCTTACATAAGTTTCTTCTATAGCTTCCATAACTTAGGGTTTACTCACCCCAGGGGTTCACAAAACCCAGCCCGAAATGACATGGTTTACCTATTAGATAGCTCAATCTTCAGCATTTTAACAGGGCTACAACATATCTAAAAATCAACCCAAAATATGTGCTTTCATTTGAGATAGCTAGTTCCCCTGACCAATAGAATCATATACAAAAACAGCTTCCTTATCGAATTTTCTCCTGCTCCTACTATTCTGGAAATTACAACTATCATTCAAAGGTCTTTTTGTCCCTTCTGTCTAATTTGAATATTGAATTTTAACTTAGGAAGGTTTTATACAGACTGACTCCTTCCATTGCAATGAGAATTCTGCTGATTATAAGTATGCTTGAGCTTGTATCCATTTACAAACATCCTAAAAGATAAGAAGTTTTATCATGATAAAATTGCTAAGAATAAGAAAGCTTACTGGCTAAGAGTCAAAGGATATTAATGAAATTGATTAACTGCAGTAAACATTATTAAACATACCCACTAAGAAGGCAAAAAAATATTCAATAAGTACAAAGTCAATGGTTTAAACGACTCACAGTCTAAAGATATTGGAAATAAGCATTATAATCAGTAATCAAGAATATTAAGCCTAAGTAGATAGGCTACTTGCATACTGGAAGGAAGAGAAGGCAAGGATGAGATGAGGAACTGGTCATGGATGAGCAGACAGGGTACTCACAGCCTGGAAGGCAGAGAAGGCAAGGATGAGATGAGGAAGTGGTCATGGATGAGCAGACAGGGTACTCACAGCCTGGAAGGCAGAGAAGGCAAGGATGAGATGAGGAAGTGGTCATGGATGAGCAGACAGGGTACCCCCAACCTGGAAGGCAGAGAAGGCAAGGATGAGATGAGGAAGTGGTCATGGATGAGCAGACAGGGTACTCACA
>KN837208.1:444442-454563 GCA_000827215.1 Sphaerobolus stellatus SS14 | reverse complement strand
ACCACAAAAAATCCAAAGGAGCCAGGGGAGCAGTGCCAATGAAAATCAAGAAATACATAAAGAACAGTTGGAAGAGGATAGTGAAGAGGTGAATGGAGATCCCATGAAGGAGCAGGAGCAGGATCAGAGTGAAGAAGAGTCTGATTACTTTAACATTGAGAGTGAAGATAGTGAAGATAGTGAAGATCTCTAGTTAGTATACTGTAATCAATTTAACAAATAATATCACTACAGTCTCCTTTCTGAATTTCTGAAATTAACACTTTATATACCCACTATATCACTCCAAAATATTACCCATGGTCAATTTGGATCATATTAAACTTTGATAAGTATTAAACAAATACTGCTTTTTCGTCTTCTCCTCCTAATGCAATAAACTTGCGGATTTTATATCTCAGGAACCGGTCCGCCGTTTTTCCTCAAACATGGCCTAATCTTCACGAAATAAGCAGGGCTATAACATATAAAAGAATCAGCCCGAAATATGTGCTTTCATTTGAGTTATGTAACTCCCCCGGGCTATAGAATCCGGATATTGGGAGTGGCCTCCTTAGTAGCTCCCAAGGAGCTGCTTGAGCTTAATAATAATGTTGGATACCATTGAAGAGCTCCTCAGGACATCTGGCGAAGGTCCAGTGTGGAGAGGAGCCTTGCGAGGGGTGAAGGGCTGAGGTCTAGTCTGGAGAGGAGCCTTGCAAGGGGTGAGGGGCTGAGGCGGCACTGCTCACATAGCCTGAGGAGCTCCGCAGGAGCTCACCTGGCTAGCACCAGGCATCTTTTCTTTAAGACAGGTGGAACCGCCAGGAGCTCCTGAGGAGCTCCTTCGATTAAACCACCTATTAGCTCAACAGAATTGAGTGATGATCTGTACCTTCTTGGCATATTAGGTAAGGTATTCAGGGTGTCGCTGTATCTTAACTATTGCAAGCAATGATCCTGCCTTCCGACATCATGGCCTAGTCGCAGTAGCCTGAGTATGTGTCAAAAAGGTTTTTTTGGTACAACCGACACTTACACTGTCACCGGTGATGTACTGTTTTGGCTACCATGATTCTCTGGGAGGAATAATTTATTTCCAGCCACGAGCGGAAGTATCCCATCTGTAGTAGACACTGTGATTGGCACCATGTGACTGCGATTACAGCCGTTCCAAATACATAAGGCGGACTCCCACCTTCATGTTGAATTCGCCAAAATAGTGTCTTCAAAACATTTTGTTTGGCAAGTTAAGATTTGGAAATTGGTAGGCTTGGGTTTTATGATATTTAAAATTTGACTGTAAGGTTGAATGATTTAATAGTCACATTTGTTAATTCTAAGAAAATTCTATAGGCTGGGGAATTAGCTAGCTCAAACAAAAGCACATATTTTGGGCTGATTTTTTTTATATGTTGTAGCCCTGATTATTTCATGAAGATTAAGCTATTTTTGATGAAAAATGGCGGACCGGTTCTTGGGATATAAAAATCACAAGTTTATTGTGTTGAGAGGAGAAGACAAAAAAGCGGTATTTTTTTAATGCATATCAAAGTTCAAAATGATCCTGATTGACTATAGATAATACTCTGCAGGTATTACAGTAGGTGTCTAAAGTGTTGATTTCAGATATGAGGAGAGGAAACTGTGGTGATATTATTGGCTGTGATTGATTACAATATACTACCTAGACATCTTCACCATCCTCACTCTCAATGTTAAAGTGAGACTCTTCTTCACTATGCCCTGCTCCCTCTCCTGGATGAAATCTCCATATCTTCACTATCCTCTTCCAAGTGTTCTGGTTGACTCTTTGGCATTTTTTGTGGTGGCTTTCTTTTATTCTTGTGCTTTGCTGAATGTCTATCCTGTTTTTGAGCTTGTTGGTTATTACTGTTACAGGCTGATCCTAACGAAGGGCTCCAAAGCGCGACCGAAGTAACGAACGAAGTCACACTAAAGAACAAAGGGTTAGAACTGAAGGACTTGGCTTCAACATCGTAGGTTGCACTGCCTCAAACTGTACATGTCCTTAATTTGGAACAGCTTAGAACCAACAATATAAGAGCAGATTCGAATACCAAAGTTCTGAACAAAGTGTTTGAACAAAGTCCGAACAAAGTCCTGAACGAAGGTAGGACTTCGGAGTAAGATCAAAGGTTTGGGATGAAGTTCGGAGTTGATCTTCGAAGGTTGTATTCGGTTTGGAGGTAATAGAGGTCTGAAGTATATAGAGGGAATGAGCACTAGGCTCGAGTTATAGGAATGATATACACTAAGGTCTATAAGGCTTAATGGGCTAATTTCTGACTGGAGAAAACTAGCTAAGATACATGTACTTATATACTATAAGTCCATGGATGAAAGTAGAAGGAAGGCTTACAATTCCTTCCGCTTGTTTGATTCTGATGCACACAGCATCTGTCACTTTGGGGTTCACCGTGATGAGGAGTTTCCCTTTACAAGGGTAACATTCCATTGTCATTCGAGCACGGTGTTTCTGAGGATCCAAATTAAGTACTTTGGTCGTTTCGACTCCTTCCAGTTGTGCACAGTTTCTCCACATTAAACTGTGCACAAGATGCTGTGTGCATCAGAATCAAACATCACCTTGCACATCAGTTGACTGAGACTTGACTTCTGACTTGCATCCTTGCCAAACTCACACTCAACTTGAGTTTCACTAGACATCAGTTCTTTACTTCCCAAACTCTACCTAGACTTGAGTTGGGCTAGCCTTGACTTCTAACTTGCTTGTTTACAAAACTTGCATTCCACTTGAGTTTCACAGTGTGTTGAAATTATTTTTATTACTGAATTAACAATAAGTATTTAATATCAATATATCACTGTCCTTCAATTTTTATTTATCTGTCAAGAACTTTAATAGAGTATATGAATGCTTACATAAGTTTCTTCTATAGCTTCCATAACTTAGGGTTTACTAACCCTAGGGGTGTGCAAAATCCAGCCCGAAATGACCAGGTTTACCTATTAGATAGCTCAATCTTCAGTATTTTAACAGGGCTACAATATATCTAAAATTCAACCCAAAATATGTGCTTTCATTTGAGATAGGTAGTTCCCCTGGTCTATAGAATCATATACAAAAACAGCCTCCTTATCAAATTTTCTCTTGCTCCTACTATTCTGGAAATTATGACTATCATTCAAAGGTCCCTTTGTCCCTTCTGTCTAGTATTAATATTGAATTTTAATTTAGGAAGGTTTTATACTGATTGACTTCTTCCATTGCAATGAGAATTCTGCTGATTATAAGCATTCTTGAGTGTGTTGTATCCATTTACAGACATCCTAAAAGATAATAAGTTGTATCATGATAAGATTACTAAGAATAAGAAAGTTTACTGGCTAAGAGTCAAAGGATATTAATGAAATTGATTAACTGTAGTAAATATTATTAAACATACCCACTAAGAAGTCAATAAAATATTCAGTAAGTACAAAGTCAATGGTTTAAATGACTCACAGTCTAAAGATATTGGAAATAAACATTTTAATCAGTAATCAAGAATATTAAGCATAAGTAGATAGGCTACTTGCATACTGGAAAGAAGAGAAGGCAAGGAGGAGATCAGGAAGTGGTCATGGATGAGCAGACAGGGTACTCACATGCTGAAAGGCAAGAAGGCAAGGATGAAATCAGGAAGTGGTCATGGATGAGCAGACAGGGTACTCACATCCTGGAAGGCAGAGAAGGCAAGGATGAGATTAGGAAGTGGTCATAAATGAGCAGACAGGGTACTCACATCCTGGAAGGAAGAGAAGGCAAGGATGAGATCAGGAAGTGGTCATGGATAAGCAGACAGGGTGCTCACATCCTGGAAGGCAGAGAAGGCAAGGATGAGATCAGGAAGTGGTCATGGATGAGCAGACAGGGTGCTCACATCCTGGAAGGCAGAGAAGACAAGGATGAAATCAGGAAGTGGTCGTGGATGAGCAAACAGGGTACTCACATGCTGAAAGGCAGAGAAGGCAAGGATGAGATCAGGAAGTGGTCATGGATAAGCAGACAAAGTACTCACTTGCTAGAAGGCAGAAGAGGCAAGGATGAGATTAGGAAGTGGTCATGGATGAGCAGACAAAATACTCACTTGCTAGAAGGCAGAGAAGGCAAGGATGAGATCAGGAAGTGGTCATGGATGAGCAGAAATGGTACTCACATACTGAAAGGCAGAGAAGGCAAGGATGAGATGAGGAAGTGGTCATGGATGAGCAGACAGGGTACTCACAACCTGGAAGGCAGAGAAGGCAAGGATGAAATCAGGAAGTGGTCATGGATGAGCAGACAGGGTACTCACGTCCTGGAAGGCAGAGAAGGCAAGGATGAGATGAGGAAGTGGTCATGGATGAGCAGACAGGGTACTCACATTCTGGAAGGCAGAGAAGGCAAGGATGAGATGAGGAAGTGGTCATGGATGAGCAGACAGGGTACTCACAACCTGGAAGGCAGAGAAGGCAATGAGCAGACAGGGTACTCACATCCTGGAAGGCAGAGAAGGCAAGGATGAGATGAGGAAGTGGTCATGCAGGAGCAGACAGTGTACTCACTCGCTAGAAGGCAGAGAAGGCAAGGATGAGATCAGGAAGTGGTCATGGATGAGCAGAAAGGGTACTCACATACTGAAAGGCAGAGAAGGTAAGGATGAGATCAGTAAGTGGTCATGGATGAGCAGACAGGATACTCACAACCTGGAAGGCAGAAAAAGCCAGGATGAGATGAGGAAGTGGTCATGGATGAACAGACTGGATACTTGCAAACTATAGTCCCAAACATGAGAGTTTATCATATTGATGGGAAGGAAGTTAGACACACATGCTTCATTGATGATCATAGGATTCGCTGTCTATCAATATGTCTCTAGCCTAACTGAGATCAACACTCACTGCCTAGAAAATCCATTGGTTAATATATCTCAGAATGTTTTTGGAGTCTCCATATTAACTACTTACATCCTAGTAGCTGTTTTCTTCATTATAACATGCAAGAATATGTCAGACTCATCAATACATAGATACTGGTAAGCAAAATTATGTGATTATGGTTGTTTCAGAGATGAGTTATGAAATAACATACAATCTAGAAAAGTGTTGATACTAGGATGTATCTGAAAATGCCAAAGAAACTTACTGCCTGATAATGGCAAAAGCAATTAATTATTAAGCCCCTATCATGTAAAAGAACTTACCATCTTCCCAAACATGAAATTTGAATATCAGTACAAATTTTTTCATAATGTATTTTGACATACAAACTATGATAAACAATATAAGCAATATATCTGCAATAAAAGATACGCCACTTACACCGTAAACATCCAGAGAATACTCTGTAAGCACACTTTCATTAGACTGGGTACTCTTACATGAACATTTGCTTGTAATTGCTCTCCCATTTCAATCGAGGTGTCAAAGTCATTTTGTTTTCTCTATGACAAGAGCACCTTGAGCACAATTAAAGTTTATAATTAATGACTTACCTTGGCCCATGCAACTACCCCTTCAAGCTCCTCAAGCCACATTTTGACTACTTCATGTGATTTCAATCTAGCCAGCCTGGCACTACAATTTTGACTCAAATTTTCCATTAGAGTTACTATTGTAGTCTTGTCAACACTGGTGATATTATCATTGATCAGTGGCCTCAAATGATAACACCAATTCCTGTATGCATAGTAAACAACCTTGTTAGACTCTGTGAAAAAATCAGTGTCATTTAGAATTAGCCTTGCACTTGTATGGAAAAGAAACTTGTGGTATGTTGCTGGGTCAAGGAAATGATTACCAGATCGATCTGGGTCATTGAGGAAGTCTTGCAATGAGGCATGGTATGGACGAATAATATCATCCTCTCCCTCAGGAACATAAAGAATGGATGAGCTCCCTCCAAGAGCAGACTGGATGTCATAGGGGGAGCATTCATAGGGGAACCATTTAAGAAACAGAGCAAGCTGCCTAAGCTTAAGTGGTTCACGTAGGAACATGGTGATGCCAAGCAGAAATAGGAAGTCTGGATGCTCCTTGGCCCTATCTAGGACTTGTTTGTAGAGGGAATCAAGATCATTGGGTGCCCCTTCCTGTTCCCGCTCGAAGGAGTTGTACAACACATTGTGATTGAAATGAGGCTCCAAAACCTTTGGCACGTATTCTAAGACCGCCATTGATTTTGTATGAATACCATCAAACGAGGAGTACATTTACATACCAGCATCTCTTTCCTGAGGGTCGAGGGCCTCATTTTTCGTCTGATTTAAAACTTGCACAGTCATTGGCACTGATTCATATTCATGTGTACCCCGGCGTTTTGGACCAACAGATAATTGCATAAGATTACGTATATTTTGAAGCTTTTTGAGAGCAATATGTGTCTTTGGGAACTCCTCTTGGTCTATATCATAACTTGTAAACATGTGAGTACAAACTGGCGCTAATACAGGATTCATGACTTCACTTCTTTTCCAAGCTATCCAAAATTTCCAAAAGGCGAAGCTTCTCCTCCGAATAGATAGTGTGATGGGAATCTGGATTTGCAAAGAGTTTGTTTATACCTAGTAATGACATGAAATGAGAAGGTCAATCCCCTCAATATCTTGTATTTCGTTTGGGGTTTCCGAATGTCTTGTTTTGCACACATCTAAGTAAAGATCCCGAGCCTCGCGGAGTAATTGATTTATAGTATTCCATGTCTCGTTCGCAGGATTATCCCAAAACCGGTTTAAGCCCAGAATACACGAGATACACCTGAGAGCAATTTGTCGCAAAGGACCGGACGCTCCCCTAGGAGAGCAAATGATCATGCTCATCTTGATAACACTGTAAAGATGGGACTTACTTGTGTTCAAGATGTATGGTAAGAAGCTGCCTGAGTATGAATACTTTTGGTGGATCCCCGGTTTCAAGCTGACCTAGTTTTTTAGCTCTGCATTCTTCCATGCGTGCCGTAATTTCATTCTCTTCAAGGCTGTGCAAAGCGAGTGGCTGGTAGAATGTCCATTTTGGGTCAGTTCCGTCACCACGCGTCCAAAAGCTTGATTGTGAGATTTCACGCATTGGTCCATTAGAGGGAGAAGCGAAATAGTTTGAAAGAAGGAAGAAGAATCTCAGACGAGGGTAACTTGTGCACAACCTAAATATTTGCTTGAAAACTTCCACCCGCAATTCAGGCTTTGCTTTCCTATAGAACTTTATATTCACGAAGCAGATATGTAATCGACAGGGATGACTTACACTGAAGCAAAACCCATCATCTCGAGGCAGAGGCCTTGTACCCTGATAAGCCACTCCGTGTCTTCGACTGAGAACCCCTCCTGGTCTCTGTCTGAGAGCTCCTGCTTTGCAAATTTCTTGAAAAGCAATTCCAATTTTTGCACTATATCCTCTGGGCTGCTCCCAAATTCCGAATGAATATTCTGAGCCAACGTCGCGGGTGTGCCTCGTTTCTTCCGTATTCTGTCCCCAAAAGCATCCGCTATCACGTTGCCGAGCTCGCGGATTCCGTTGTTAACCGTTTGGCCCGGATTTTCAGCGAACGAAATCAGTCGTTGGAGAGCGTGAGGACGGCCGATGTGGATAATTTGCCTCGCACGTTGGTTGTCATGCTCTTGCTGCCGTTGAACTTGAGAAGATGTATATAGAATAATCTGCTGATGAGGTGTGTCTCGTTGACTATCGTACTCTTGCTCGGGCTGAGGTTGAGTCATAGCTAGAGGGAGATGATCAGTTGTGGTATGGCCTTCTGGGCACGGACAACAGGCGCATGGAGGATGTAGCATGGCACGGGCGCTTAGTAGGCTGTGCACACGAAGCATGACATGAATAGGCTGTACATCTTTTTCCGTGGCTCGGCCTTGAGGCAGCGGCTTTTTAGCTTCTTACTGGCATAGAACGGTACTTCACGTGTTCTAAATTCTGGTTCTCCTTCCGTGGCTCGGCCTCGAGGCAGCGGCTGTTCAGCTTCTGAAAGGTTAATTCCCTAGTGTTCACACGGTAAGGATAGTCAAAGCTGACCAGTTGAAACCAACCGTGAATTGGGTACTAAAGCAATGTAGATACAGGACCTCTCGCTACTCTTTATATACCCTACGAGACCCCGATCTATCGGAGAACTGGCCGAAAAGGTCAAACTGGCCGAAAAGGTCAAACGGGCGGAACGAGACGAAAATAGAAAAACCTGTGTGTCCAAATATGGTCAGTATTGGTTCCGTTCTCTTACAGCTTCCTATTGGCATATAATGGTACTTCACACGTTCGCAATTCCGGTTCTCCTTCCGTGACTCGACCTCGAAGCAGCGGCTGTTCAGCTTCCTACCGGCATAGAATGGTACCTCGCGTGTTCTAAATTCCGGTTCTCCCGGACTGAGCACCGTTGAGCGAGAGACTGGCCACCCTCTATTATTCACGACTCCCTTCTTGCCATGGTAGATTGCCCTAGCGATGGATTTCCTCGAAACCTGGATGTCAGTGGTATTGGGATAAGGGTGTCCTTTTATATTCAGTCACTATTGTTGGGTAAATACTTATTCATATCAATTCGATGATCGTCCTGAATCCCCACACTTATAAAGGACTACTGTGTGTACGGTCAAAATCACCCTCAGACATTGCTAGCTCCATGTATAATTTGTTAATGACAAATACCGCCATGGTGATTGCTGGACTTAGTCTAGGGTTGAAGAATGAACCTGATATCACTCTCCAAGAGTGAGTAAAAGCAAATACTCTTGATGTCTGCTGCGATTCACACCTGCTATGTATTTATCAAGATTTCCGTGATTGATATATACTGAAATAAGGCAGGAACCCCGCGCCCGTGATTTCGTCAAATGGGACGGGCCACTCGTGGTGACACTTGTTTTTCTTCTAATTTCTTGGGCTATTGCAGTTTTGAACATAGAACTTCTAATAAAAGGGAACCATACCAGCCTATCTGGACAATCTGACTCGGTCACTAAGTTTGGACAGGTGAGTTACTCTACTTATTATCGTCTTTGCAACTTACTTCATATCCATCCGCCTTCCCAGCTGCTCCCTCTCTTCTTGATCATCGTTCCCTTGACAAGTACATATACTGCATTTCGAGAATATGAACTACGACCTTGAGTGACTTTCATGAGTCACCGAAGGACGATTGTAAATTTGCCCCATGTTTTCCCAGATGAAAGCCATCAGAGGACTTCCAGACTCAGCGAAGGTGTTCCTACCTTCAATTCATCTCTATCCTCCAGACAACAAAACCTCTGCATCCGCTCCTTGACCATATAATGGCAAGGACCAGCGTCTAGCTTCCTCCAAATCTTCACGGCTTTGTATGCATTTATTTTGATTTATTCATCCACCAAAACAGCATCTAATAGTGAAAACGGTCAGCTCGGGCTGGGTTTTGCGAGCCCCTAGGGTAAGTAAACCCTAACTTATGTAAGCAATAGGAACATTATGTAAGCAGCTTATGTTAATAAGCATGGATATGCTCTATTAAAATTCAAGACAGATAAATGAAAGTCGAAAGACAGTGATATATTGATATTAGTTACTTATTGTTAATTCAGCAATAAAAATTACTTTCAACACATTGTTCCACTCAAATGTCATGCAAGTGTGTCAAGTATTGATCCAACAGGCTGTTATTTCTATTTTCCATATTCTATGCATTTGACTTATTCTACCAGCTGGGGGGAATTCATAATTCAATCCAAGTCACACCATTTGCTCTAAATTTTTTATGTCATAGTTAGCATAGAAATGAACATATCAAGCTAGTTTTCTAAGGAATCAGTGGACCAGTTATGAAGATATAAAAATCGCAATATTTAGGATAGGTATGAGGAGAGGGTGAGTGAAAGTAAAATGTTAGTCTTATATCTGGTGATGACTTATTCTACCAGCTGGGGGGAATACATAATTCAAACAGAGTCACACCATTTGCTCTGAATTTTTATATGTCATAGTTAGCATAGAGATGAACATATCTAGCTAGTTTTCTAAGAAATCGGCAGACCGGTTCTGAAGATATAAAAATCACAATATTTAGTATAGGTATGAGGAGAGGGTGAATGAAATTAAAATGTTAGTCTTACATCTGGTGATGACTTATATGAAGGCACTTCCTAGTGTCTATGATCCAG
>KN837208.1:404744-417896 GCA_000827215.1 Sphaerobolus stellatus SS14 | reverse complement strand
AACGGATGCAGCAGCAAAAGAAGCAGCAGCAGATCCCCTGGTGCTTCGAGGTTTTGGAGGCTATAGTTTGAAAAGGAAACTGCAACGGATGCAGCGGAAGTACGGTAATGTGCCGCTGTGGGAAAGGGGCCGCTGTGGGTGCTGCTGACGAAGCTGAGTGTTCGGGCTCTGCAGCCATGGGAAAATAGACCTGATACAGCTCGCCCACCGTACGCTTGTCACCACATGCTGACGTATGGTGATTGACAAAGTGACTTTCGGCACTCACTTTCACCTCACTTTCCAGCAAACTGGTGAACCCGAGACTTCTCACGGCAATGATGGCGATAGAAAATCCGCAAATTCGTCGTCTACAGGACTGAAAGGTTGACAGACATCACAAGTCCGTGAAAATAAATAAGGAATGAAAAATATACATTGCATAAGTCTAATGGGACGGAAACTCCTTCTCTAATAATCTTTTCAGACCCGTACTAGCCTCCCCGTCCTCCTTCCACGCCGCTTTCATCTTGTCTTTAATAGCTTCTGCGTTCTTGCGTTTTGATTTTCCATCGGCTCCGCGAGAATTTCGAAGTATTTCACGTATTTCGAGCTGAATGGCGTCAACGGTGCCTGTGGGTTGAACACCACGCTTCAAGGCTTTCAGTCCAACATCGCCCGTACGCGCTTCGGTAAGTTGATATCCCACATTGAGTGCAATGGAGATTAGAGCAGCATTGAAGGGCTGATCAAACGTTATTGGCCATGCAATTCTGGAAAACATTAACGGCTGCAAATTTTCATGTTTGGCGACCTACAAAGGAACCCCTTCTGCCAATGACTCGGTGACGCTACTGTGACCACAATGACTTAAGAACCATCCAGTAACCTAACCAACAATATGATTAGTACATTAAGTAAAAAGAATACCAACATGCCTTATGGGCCAGAATAAGTTGTTGAGGAGCCCACGTAGAAAGCAATCCAAAGGTTGACTCTTGTACCTTCTTGGTGATCCTATCAGGGACTGTTACCACCTGAGAGCTATATGCATATATCTATATTCAATGAGATCACATGATTTAAATTCATTAGTGTAAAACATACGAATGGAACTCTCTCTTCGATCAACACGTCAATCAATCCGCAGATTTGATTGACATCAGGCCAGAGAAGACTCCCAAATGAGATCTGAGATAAATTTATGAAGGAGTTAGATTATTTCATTATTAAGACTCACATAGATCAGGGAGTGTTCACCATGCTCGCGCAGATTTCTCTCGAGAAATTCGTGGATTTCAGATACTTTATCGCTGGTCGTCCTTTGGCCTTCCTTCGGCATATCATTAATGGAAAGCAAAGGTCCAACGATATATAGTTCTTTCCCTAGGGAGAGCTGCCACTTTTTCAAAGCAGCCAATGCTTCGGCTTCAAAAGTACTAGTACCCGCTGTAACGACCCCGTCTGCTTCACGCATAAATCTACATCAATTATATTAAGTAAAACCCAAAAATTCACTAAGTCACAATACTCACCGATAACCAATCTTGAGAAACAAAATTTCGAGTTCCTCTGCGCCTAGTAACCGCTACTTCCCTGTCAACCACTCATTTCAATGCGTAAAGAAAAAATCTTACCTGTTGTGGGGAGAGTTCATAGTCGTAAATTGGTGGCAATCCTGGGACTTGGATTAGTGTACCATCTGTAAAATTAAGTAACTGATAGAATCAAGAAACCCAATATTAGCAAGTAAACCATTTTAGGAAAGTCTCACACAAACATGATTCTCGATTTCCTTCACGGGCTTGCCAGTTTGTCCTGCATCCAGAAGCGCTTTCGCGGCGATATCTCCCACTCCACCCAGGTCTTCAGGACCACAAGCGCGGAGTGAATGAGAATTGTTATCAGGGATCGATCCCAAAATGGTGATAGCAGGGTCAATGGAACGGATTCCGTTTACGATATCTAAACAGGTCTATAACACGCAGAACATAGATTCAGTCTATATCATAGTGGTAATGAAAACTGAACATACATCCGATATGACAACTTTAGGCTTAGGCCAAGATTGGAAAATCCTTCCCGAGAGGAGGCATTTTACATTATCTTGCCTGCACATTGACTCCATAAAATAAAGGCAAGCGCTTGGCGCATCAGCTATACTCTCCCACATCTTATTTGGCTCGAAAATGCTTAAGACTCTGAAGAGAAGAATATGAATGCAAAGAACCATTGTAAACAGCTCTTATTGCGTCGTACCGAACATTGTTCGTCAATTCATGTTCAGTAAGTAGAATTTTAGAAAATTCTTCTTCAGCCTGTTTTATGATGGGGCCGAAAGTGAGGAGTGTGATGCCAATGTCCGGTTTCCGCTGCATAATTCTGCATGCAAGGACAACGAGCGGCCGAATGTGGCCTAAACGTAGTTAAGAAATAGCATAAATGAAGCTAAATGAGAAGAAACATACCCCAACCCGGTATGCACATAATAACAAGATGTCCTTTGATAGTCATATTGAGCGCAAGAATCGATGATCGTTCGCGAACAGGATGGTGAGAGACTGTAGAGAGGATATGTACGTGGCTTTGCTGGCACATCATCTACCCGATTCTGCCATTTTATACTCCAAAGACAATCCATGGACTCTGGGTGACTGACGAGTCTGGCTATCCTGTCATGCTCACCAGAGTAATAGATTGGTACGCATCCAGCCCATCATATTTGGCACTAGGACATACCTATCTATAAATACCTTCTGATATTGATAGAGCTCCGCGTCGATTGAATCTTCATGGGAAGAAAGAGTGAATATATCTTTTGCAAATGACTGTTTCGGGAAAGACTTGAGGTTTGAATACCGATGGCTTACCACTGTGATGACGCAATCTCAGCGCATTCTCAAAACGCTACAGCCTATTAGTGTACAGCAGGCCTATAGCGTAGGTGGTGTATAACCGCGTATGCATTGAAACAGAGTGGTACTAGGTATAGGTGCCACTGTGTAAGTTGTCAGAATAACCGCGGAGTGAACGCCAAGTCGGAGCTAATGTTAGGATACATCAGGAAACCTGACCATGGCGCCTATTTTTCCATAGCAGCCGTCCATCGTAGATGACGATCCCGACCTTCAGCAGGGAGATAATGTTCAATATTACGTTATAATATCAATGTATCGGATAAAAATATATTTATTGGCACCTCACATATTTTTATAAAAGGAAGGAATGCTCGAACGAGGCGTCTGAGGGTAGTGTTATGGAAGGTACCATAGCTGTCAACAAAGTATGGGAGCTAGCGGCGCTATAGTTGCTATAATTGCTATAATAACAACTATAGCATTTGCCAACTTTACTGATGTATCCCCAAAAACCCTACTGATCTTCTGATGAACATCTTTAGAGACCCAATATATCGAACAAAGATTCACTGATTACTTTTAGGAGGCCTCAAATCTCCTACATACACTCGCCCAATAATTCAAAATTATTCTTGGGGCTTGACCGTACATTTAGTTTGTATACAGTCATTGTTTATGTAAGCAAGCGGTTTCATTGGATTCAGCCCATTTAATGATGATTTACTCCAAGAGTTTCCGACAGCGGAGAAGAGAATGTCATGGTAGTAAGACTTGACGTTGATGAAAATGAAGACGAGTCAAACGATGCGGAAGCCGAGTTTCCGACAGCGGAGAAGAGAGTATCATGATATAAGACTTCGCGTTGATGAAAATGAGGACGAGCCAAACGATGCGGAAGCTAAGAAGAAGTCACGTGGTCAAGCTGATTCCAAGACTCCGCAAGTGTCCCGTCCGGCCAACCTGCGTAGCGCCGTAGGGATTATTCTATTTGGTCGTCTCTGGATCCTGCTGCACCTGTGCAACTATCGTGACCGGCGTGCACATCCCAGCGTGGGGTCGTATGCAGCTTCGGAATCGGCTTCGCTCTACACTATCATTCATCCAGCAGGTCCAGGTGCGTCTTATGATGGTGTTGGTGGTGACATCAAGCTAACTGTTGTCCTGTTGGTTTAGATCTGCACATCCTCGTTGCACGCTGTCATCACATCTCGCACCTAAACCCGAAGGAAGCTTCGTTTACGACTATCTGGGCCACGCCTCCATATTCGTGATTGATGAAGTAGGATCAGCTCACTGTCCACATGCCCGCTTGGCCCTGCGGGTACGGTTCTGCTGCCGAGTCCGCTATCTGCCACGAACGTGCAAGATGGAGTAGAAGGACAGATACGTTGTTATTGCAGATGGCGGGATATACCTGGACTTCTTCGGAAGATAACTGAGGCTCATCGTTCGTCATTCCCAGTGCTTCGTTTGGAGTATTTTGAGGATGCTGGTAAGCACAATTGTTGTCCCTTGTCGTGAGCTGCATGCTGACCAGAGCTTTCTATACAGGTTGTATGGGATCTCTTTGCCAGTTATGGTTGCTTTGAAGGAGGAATGGATGATGTAGCTTCGCTTTGCAATAACGGCCCTGCTGTGGTTGTGTGTTGCCAATGGACATGCGGCGTGAAGTAGGCGGACATGTACCTTCTGCCCCTCATGCTGTATACTAGACCGTCGAAGCCAGCTCGATCGTACTCTCGTTCGCAGCGGCCGTTTAGGTGCGTTCTATTATGATGCTGAAGATGATTGGTGCTAACCATTGTGCTGTATCGTCTAGATCTGGACGTTGCAGTCGACAACTTCATCCCACGAGTGCAATTTAGGACTATGTGATCCATGGTTCTACAGTCATGCTCGACAAAGGAGGATTAGCTCAACGTCTGCATGTTACTTGACGTGGCGGGTACCGTTCTGCTGAGTGCGAGATGAAGTAGACGAACGGATATCTGGTGTATGGCAGATCGTGGGATGTAGCTGGGCTCCTTCAGAGGGTGATTGAGACACATTTATCGCCATTCCTGGTGCTTGATAAGGCGTATCGGGCATGAAGTAGATATGCCGACATCTTCTGGTGCAGATGTCATATAGCAGACAGCTGAAGTAACTTTGATGAGTACTGGTGTTCGTAGGCGTAGAGGTGCGTCGTTTGCTGATCTTGACCATGGATTAGTGTTGACGATTGCATGGTATTCGTTTAAAGCGTATGGTCGTTACATGTCGCCATTTCAACATAGCTTTGTACTCAAGTGAAGCTTGTCCAAGATGGCCAAGGTCACCATCTGGGTGCTGTGCAGAGGCTTATGGCTCGCTTCTATGGGTGGATCATCATGCTACGTCTGCTCAACAGGAGCAGATCGTTCAGTGGACTTCGCTTAGCCTCCTTCGGGGGATGATTAGGGTTCACGGGCGTCATTCGTGGTGCTTAGGCTCTAGTATGTCGAGGATCTAGGTGAGGCATGCCTACATTTCTTCTCGTGATCAACTTATTGATTCTCCGTGCAGGATGTTACGGAATGTATCTGCACCCTATGTTTGACCTGAACGACGGAAGGACAATGTAGCTTCGCCTTGTGGCAACGTTCAGCTTGACTGGATGTCTGCTACGAAGGAGTAGCGTAAGGTGGATGGGCCCGCATATGGTACTGCAGACTATCGAGGTAATATCAGAAGCACAAGGTACCCTTCATACAGTACGTCAGGCGGCCTCTTCCGCTGATATTGATAGCTAACGATTGTAGCGTGTTACTTCAGTTCTGCGTGCGGTCGTTCTATGCCGCCATCTACATCTGATGCCAACCCATCGGAAGCTTCACGTACCACCAATATTGTGGCCGAGAAGCAGGATAACTTCGTGGTTTGGGTGTTCCATAGTGACATATGAGGAGCTCAGACGATGTTTGAGGCCTGAGCACGATCTATGTTGACGATCCTGGTAAGCGATATCCGTTCCTTTTCTCCTTATTCAACGGCTGATTAGAGTTTCAATGCAGGACGTTACGAGGTGTCATCACCGTTTATGGGCTTTCTGAGCAACGGGCGAACGGCATTGTTTCGGCTTACAAAGCTGTTTCTACTGTTTCTGGGTTCTGCTATGGACGAGTAGCATGGAGCAGACGGGCATGCCCTTTCTGGCTGATATCTTGTCGGATCCCCTATTGAAGTAGCTCTGGTGCAACTTGTCGTCGGTAAAGGGCGTTCAGGTAGGCCTTGGAGTTCCATGTCTATAAGGATTTATTATAGAGTTTCTTCTCAAACCGGGAGTCATTTCATGAGTGCTATAAGCCACCCGATTCAATAAAGTCCATACCCGTTCCACTGAACCCCCCTCACGCGTACAGCCTACACGAGCAGACGAAACCTTCAGACAAGATAACAGATGCACTTTTGAGAAAGGTCGATGTGCAGGTGTGATGGCATCTCTTGCATCCGCTTGGTGAAATTTTTATACCACTGATTGGCTATTTCGTATGAAACGACAAGCTCGTATGGTCGGTCGGTCAAAATGCAACGCCAAGAGCAAAATGTAATCTATGTTACAATATCTGCTAAAATGGGTCAGTAAAGGCTATTCACCATATACGTGCTTCACTGCATACTGCAAGTCTCTAATCCCCAAAGGCCGAGGGCCGAAGGCGATCGGAAGACGGGAGTGAGAAGGTGCGTGTGTTCTAGAAATAGACTCTTTGGAACACTTGATCTGATCTCCTCCGAAGGAAAAGGCCGACACGTTATTCGGCCACCACCCCCACCCCTTACCCCCTGGAACTTGAAAACTGTCTGTTGGTTGCGGAGGAGATATTTGGTCTTTCCGAAGACCTTTGCGGGACAGGCTCTAGCATCAGTCTCTCGCTTCCTGGCTTTCGAATTGCACGGTGAAAGGCATCACTGTCTGTAGATGGAGGATACTAAATCTTTAAAGTGGTGCTACCAATTTCGTGCTTTTTAAATAAAAAATAACATAATAAAATCTAGCCGCGGGAGCCTCTAGACTTGAAACAAGAACTGTTTACAAATGGTTTGCGATTCGACCATATATATATATTGTGTAGAACCAATAAAGACACTCCAGCGTGTTGGGATATCGGCTGGTTAATCTACAGGCACCTTGGAGTTTGCCCTGAATTCATAATTGAGAAAAAAATCGCAATAATTGAGACCGAGCTGATAGGATCTAGGGCACACTGACACCAATGTAGATCTCAATATCTTTATTTTTAACCTGACGCCGTTGGGCTCCGTGATGCCTGCCCCTTCCGGTTATGTCGTATTTGGAAACTCAGCCTGCTCATTCTCCTTGCTGGCACCATGATGGACAACCTGACTGACTCGCGTCTGATTGCTTTCCCAACGACCACCACTTCCCTCGCACTTTCCTCGCACGTCTTTAAGGATGCAACCCTCGTAAGTACATATAATGCAATCCTGCACCGCTGTAATTCATTATTAATGATCTTTCAAGCCTACAACAGCATACGACAGCTATTGAATAACCAGTAAGTATTCTTGGCTGAAAGCTATGGCGATAAAAATTAACTTTCCTGATAAATATATCTGCCAAAGATCTGCCAAAGATTCATTGGCCTCATGAGTATTCTGTCATTTCGAGCTCGGAAATCAAATCTAGTCGACTCGATTGAAGAAAAGAAACAAAACAGAGGGGAATGTTAAATGGGATGATACAGTACTCCTGTAAGTACTACTGTTACCCACTACGTTTCCTTGTTTGCACTAAATATCTCTTCATTAATATTAGCCCCAATTTCTCAAAACTGAAGCTACTCCTATATGATCAAAGACTTCTTTCTCCTAGTCATTGTTTAGGCCAGGCAGAATTGGACTTAACATTATGCACTGATCACGAGAATGGTCGGTGCATATTTCCCCTAATTCTTGTATCTATTTACTGAAAACACAGGATTCAGGGGTGAAGTAACTCTTGAAAACGATAGGAAGGAAGTTGTCGGTCTTCTAAACTTACACATCAAGCGAAGGGATCTGACGCAGGATATTGACTCGGAACGAGCGCGTATCGCCTTGGAGGCTGTGGACAAATCCGCCGCAGGGATGACATCTCCTCCTCAAACCATTCAAATACTGCAAGATGGAATTGAGGCCGTAGACAAAGTGCAGCAATCAGTTGATGCACTGACTGGTCTCAGTACTAGATTGGTGACTTTGGTTGAGTCTCTTGAAACATTTGTAATAATGTGGCTTCCATAGCTGAAGTACGTTCTACTGCGTCTCATATCGATATCGCATCTCATTTATACATCTGGCTTTAGATTCATCCGTATGCCTCTGCTGCATGGAATCTACTCACTTTTGCCGTCAAGGTATGTTTTTTATTCTGTGTTGAAGCTAACAAAGTAGGTTAATTTCCTTATTCAGATGGCAGGGGAGGAGGTGCAATTGGACCAGAGCATTAACACACTCATTGACACTATGCATGAAATGTATGCAATCCTGGTCGAAATGCAGTTGTGGAGAAACGAGTCTCAAAGGGCTATTCTTGTCCAGATTGCGGTGCAAACGAAGGAATGCGGGCTTTTAGTCAAAGGCTATCTGGAGGAGAGACAAAAGAGCGGCTTTGGTGCGTCTTTCTACTCAGAGCTGGGTACAGATATCTAAGATGATAAAGTAGTCGTTAGCATAATCCGCAACAAACTTCAGCCCATCCAGGCCAAGATAAATCATTTCAAAGATTGTTTGGGGAAATTAAAATCAAGCCTCACAGACCGAGTAACTATTATCACTAATATTGCAGTCGTCCGCGTTCTCGACACCGTTGAGACGATTGCTAAGTACTTATCCTTTAGGCATCTAATCATACCATAATTCAAACCAATTGTTGCTTACAGGCCAAGACCTTGCTCTCTCTGACATTCCATATATCGAAGGATTTCGATATACTTCCAGGCCCGGCTGTCTGCGTGAAACACGTGTGGCAATCCTGAATGAGATTGAAGGATTTTTATATGGCACTAAAAGCGACAATATCAAGCGAGTTATTTTGTTGGCCGGGGGCGCAGGGACTGGAAAGTCTGCAATAGCACACACAATTGCGGAACGATTTGACAAAGGATTACGTCTTGGATCCTCCTGCTTCTTTGACAGCACTATTCCGATGAGGAGGGATGCGGTAGCTGTCTTTCGGATTATTGCTCGTGACCTCGCCTCTTTGGATCAGAATAACAAGGCCAAGTTGTGGGAAAAAAAGGTCAAAGAAAATCAAGCCATTCGGACGACTGTCTCTATACGAGAGCAATTCGAAAACTTCATTCTAAAGCCTGCGGAGACTCTATCTTTGTTGGTACCAATCGTCATTGTCATGAATGCCCTTGACGAATGTGACGATTGGAAACAGCTTCTCGAAATCTTTGCTGCTAAAATGTCCAAACTTCCCCATAATTTCCGATTTCTACTCACTGCTCGACCTGAGGATGATATCCTGAAACGCCTTCAAATATTGGATTGTGTACATGTCATGCGGATGGATGAGTGTACCGACAAAAGTTCAACAAATGAGGACATTGAGAGGTTCATCTGGAACGAGTTGCAAACAGTCTCCTCCAAGTTGGATCGCCAGTGGCCAAATGGCTCTTGGGTTGCGAGACTTGCGGAGAGCTCAGGCAGTCTCTTTCTTTGGGCATCTACAGCATGCTCATTTATCAAACCTTCCGCAAGAAATATCAGTGCCCCTGTTAGACAATTCAATGCCTTAGTTTCCAATAGGGGCATTATTGGGGATATTGATGACCTTTACCAAAAGGTACTTGGGCTCAAATTCAGCAACCAGGTTGTTCATGAAGAAATATTGTCTAACTTCAAGACCCTTATGAAGAAGATTTTGGCAGCAAAGATCCCACTGTCAAGGGCGGCACTGAATGTTATATTTAATGACAAATCAATATCTGAGATCACAGAGGAGATTCTCCCTCACCTGGGTGCGTTTCTGACTGGAACTGATGAAATGACTTCGCTTATCCAATTCCATCACTTTTCCTTCAAAGAATTTCTCACTGATGCGAGGAGGGGCAAACAATTTTTCATTGGAGAAGACACTCACTCTGTAAACCATGAATTTGCATTAGCCAGCCTCAAGATCATGAATGCCTTAAAGCCAGATATCTGTTCGCTTATGGATCCCATGGCTTTGAATCCCCAGACGGGTGAGATCCAACAATGCATGGATAATTGGGAAGCCGTTGTTTATGCATGTTGTTGTTTTTGGGCGGTTCACTTGGAGGCAAGTGACGTCCCCATGGCAGCTGATACTCAGGCAAGTTTGTCTGTTTCCGAATTGATGGTACTGTGCTCACCAGTAAACCACTTTGATCCAGTCATTCCTTGTTGAATTTCTTTCCCTCCATGTCTTGCATTGGATCGAGGCCCTAAGTTTAGCTAATCAACTATCCACAGCCAGCACATCCATGAACTCGCTGTCAGCTTTCTTGAAGGTAGGATTATTCTCAAAGTACTTTTAAAAGACATTATTTAAGTAATTCTAGAAAGTTTCAGTTGGGAATTGGCAAAATTACCTGAAATTGACTGTCGACGTGAAAAGAATGCTTATGGTCTTTCATCCTTTGGTTTCCGAGCATTCCTTGCAGATCTATCATTCTGCAATACTCTTTACACCACGGAATACAGAGCTGTTTAAACAATATGGATGGGATAACCCATTGCCTCATGAATTATTGTACCCTCCATCTGACTGGCAGGCATTACTTTGCATAATGATGGGACACACTGCTTCGGTCAACTCTGTTGTCTTTTCCCCACAGGATGATTGTCTGGCAAGCTGCTCATATGATGGCACAGTTTGCCTCTGGGACTCACAGACAGGAAAGCAAATTGGTGAGGCCATGACTGGACACACTGGTTCGGTCTACTCTGTTGTGTTTACCCCACAAGGTGATCGGCTGGCAAGCTGCTCACATGATGGCACAATTCGTCTCTGGGACTCACAGACAGGAAAGCAAATTGGAGAGGCCATGACTGAACAGACAGGTTCGGTTTACTCTGTTGTGTTTTCCCCACAAGGTGATCATCTGGCATGCTGCTCAGATGATGGCACACTTTGTCTCTGGGATGGGTATACTGGCCTACCAATTCTGAATATGTTGGCAGACCACATAGTGGAGCCCTGGATCCAGAGTTTAGATCCCACCTCCATAAGCCCTGATGGCTGGCTGCTGTTCTCAGACTGTCCTTTGCTCTGGATACCCTACAAGCGTCATGGGGTGCAAAGTTGTCAGATGACCAATGATGAACTTACCATATGCATTTGCGCAGAAACAGGAATGATTACATTCATCAAGATGCCTTTCAGTTATGTTAAGAACAGACTAGCCTTGGCTACGATTAGTACCCTTAATGCTGAGTAGGATATGTGACACTTTTAGACTTGTGAAACAGTGTTATTCTTCCAATTGGAACGTAGAAGAATGGTTGGTTAGGGCAATGCGAGGGATGTTATAGATCGATGTTACAACAAAGTTTGGTTATTTTGAGGCTATATTGAAAATTCTGTCAGGATAAAGTATGAATAGAGATGACTTAAAACTGCTAAGAAGAAGCGGATACTTCTTTTTATTTACCGGCTGTCTGGCTAGGGGTTCCTGTAAGGATAACTAGTGTCTATAAGTCTCTCCTCAATTGGTGTCCCCACTAGAAGTACCTCATAAATATGGTGCCGTTCCTATCTTTCCATCACCTTCGTCGTTGTGGATGGTATCCGACAAAATGTGTGTCAGTGCTTCTGCTATATTGTGTCAACTATATCCTTAGGTAATAGACAAGGCTTTTGAAGAAATAGTGGTCCTTCAGGGTTTAGGCCATATGTATGGGTCACAAGCCCCTTTTTGTGTTCTTGGATGTAATTCTACGAGGTTGAGGACTTGAGAAACATGCTGTCTTCCCTTAGAGTACAGAACAAGGACGCAAGAAGTGTGTGGATGGCGCTGGTGTGCAGATTTTAGAACACTTTTGAAGGAGGTAGGACATTATCATCCTTTCATCATTTTTTTGGGTAGTTAATAATAATGGGAAGGGAACTTTTCCTAGGTATCAGGTGACCAGATCCTCCGCCCATACTTTGAATGATTGGGCACATTCTGGAGAATCCTTGGGATTCTGCTCAGTAATCCATCAGTATCTCCGGTGCAACTCCGATACTTTGCATTGTCCATGTTCCTTCAGATTTAGGGATAATGCTCCACAGCCTATCATTTATTAATACTATGCTTGGGTAGCTTCAGCAGCCAGGTTCCAACCTGCCGGTTGCTTAAGAGATGACGGACTCTTGGGGGCATGAAACAACTTGAACGGCCAGGATAATTCCCAGAGATTTGTGCAGGTCATACCTGAGACTTGCCGAAGGATTGGTCAGCCGTGGGGAGGTTAGAACTCTGGAGATGACCAGTTTGACCGACTACCAAGTATACGGCATTTTTGGCGGAGAAGGAAACTGAATAGCGATAATCAGTGAATACATCTAATCGAGATCAATCACACAGGATGAACAGAATACCAAGAACCAAGAAGATTGATATTTATCCTTCAATGGATATAATAATTCAGGAAAAGGCACCCTTACACTGAACCGCCATACTTGATCCCTAGCCCGCCAAACCTTCGCATCGCCCGCTGTCTTGAACATTCCGCAACAACACACGTTGAAACCAGGGTGAACTAGTCTCCAAACAGCTCTTGTCGATGCTGAGGACCCAAATCGTCCGCGTCGCAATCTAAACTGATGAAAAATGACGCAACACACAACCAAGACTGGGGAAGTCACGGGCCAATGGGGAGGGGGCTCGGCAAAACATGACGACGAGACTGTCCGCCAGCAGCAGGCGACCCACCACGCACGACGCTGTTACGACGACTTGTGGTGGACTCGATGTCCTGGCAACAGTTTTGGACGCTGTAACGGAAAAACTGGATCGTGCTTTCGCAGCTCAACCTTGCACGATGCTTAGTGTTACTTACCGTCACGCGGTGTGGTCGAGTCGTACAGACTAAAGGAGACGAGCGATTCGATATTGGTTGACTTAAAGTAACCTAGACGAACGAAGGGTAAGCGAACCCCAAAATTAGAGTAGAACAGAACTTAGCGAATATAACTAGATGGAAGCACACGACGTCTGGTATTAGGTAGAACCAGAGTACCGATATAAACGGTAATGTCCAAAAATAAAGAGTCTGCTCAAATACTGGGAGATCAACGCTTTTAAGACTTTCTATAAAATACTCAGCTCGTTTTAACTTC
>KN837208.1:373838-400055 GCA_000827215.1 Sphaerobolus stellatus SS14 | reverse complement strand
TATATATATGATCGAATATCTGTGTACCGTGGCGACTCCCTTTCTTGTTCGCCGAATGCTAAATAAGTCAAAGGGTCCATTCTCCTGTCGTCCTCACCGTCCGTCTTAGAGGCCTGTTCAAATACTTTGCGACCCACCGTTCATATAGCCGTCTAGGGAGGGGGGGTGTTCTTTGAAGTTACGTTCGTGAGGTTGCCTGGGATGAGAAGGGTTATAACGAGGAAGCATAACGAACAAGGATGACGATGGAGGTTGTGAAGAAGGCGTATACAAAGCTCCGTCTTGGGCTGTAGCTTCATCAATGAGGTGTTCGAAGGTTTAAACAACAGGCTTCAGCGCACCATGAGGAGACCTACGAGACTCTCAGAACGGCAGAAGCTTCCACGACAATCACAGAAACTTTCGTCGATCCTTAATAGCCTTCGGTTATTGATTCCATAAGTAGTAGTAAACAATGAACTAAAATGAGCGAACAAAGCGTTAGGTGGAGACGCAACACTATATAGGAAGGCACATACCAAATCGATGCTGACCTGTACGTGCCCCATACTTCCGTCATTTACTTCCTTGAATATTGAGGATCAAAACTAAATGGTATGAGCCATAATCCATTCGAACGTAAGTAGCAGCCTGCGCCGCGATGCTAGAGTTCCAAAGAAGGTTGACTACGTCGAGATTTGTCTTCCAAGCAACGAGACGATCTGAACATGGAAGTATGACATTTGATCCCTAGAATTTGATCTGCGCGTGTTGCGTTTGAGAATGAGAGGTTAATCGGCGCGATAATCCCGCGTTGAGCCAAGGAATCTAGCTTCTTGGGGTCGATCGATGGGGTGATGGAGCCGGTTCATTGTACGGAGCTATTCGTTCATGCTGGCCGATAAAGATCAGCATGAAGCAACAGCCTGTTACATCTACATCCTTTAAGCTATAAGTCTACAGACGCGTTGTATAAGGTCGATATACGTACATCTGATCGACCCATAAGCCACCACGCAGCGGTATGCCTGGGATAGGCTGTACGCATTAGCGAGATTACTTCCTCAAATATACAAAGAGGATATACGACCGAAACATACCTGCATGACTGGGATGCATGGCAGCTGCTAGGCCCCCTCTGTAGTAGAAACACGACCAGCTATCTTCTGAGAGCAATCTTCTGAGAGTGTTCTATAGGACGTGTATTGGCGATAGAGTGATAAGAGGCAATCAGAACCTGGAAGATTCTGCTTTGAAAGGATGAACTTGAAGGTCAGCAGACGCAAGGACGGTCACCGACATTAGAACGGACCTGAAAGAATTGGATCACGAGATATAGCGGTCCGCAAGTGCAGATATCGATCGGGAGAGCATGAAATGGTGGGATTTCGGTCGTCAACTGCTGCAGAACGCGAAGCAGCAACTAGGAGGATGTGTACCGTTACGCTTGTCACGATCAGCTGACGTACGTGGTGTGGCCACATGGCATGCGCTCACTGCCCCAACCACAACACAAACTCTTGGCATCAACGCACTCTTGTTGCATGGGTCGTGTCATAAGTGCGACGAATACTCGCGGGATGATGGCTAAATGCACAGCCCTCCATACTGGATGAGGCAACCGAGGACTGCCAAGCAGCAACATTTCATTTCCGCATCCTCTCTTAGAGAGGATAATCGATAATCGATGAGTAACAAAAATTAGCAGCACTTTGCAACACACTAAACCTTGCTGGGGAATCATTTAATATATGCAATCGCCGGTGATGATGGAGGTGATAAGAATGACCCAGCCCCAGCACTCTGAAGCTGTTAGAGAGCGTGAAGGTACGTTGAGCTGATCCTAGAGCTAAAGCATAGCTCTAATTTATCATTGATAAGTAGCACTGAATATCATTCATGCCGGCCAATGATTTCCCTCGCTGGGATCGATGTGGCAGCTGCTACTTTCACGATGGCAGAATAGATTCTTAGTCGGGAGGATATCTATGCAATTAGATTATAATCAACTGCAAGAGTATAGTATGAATATATAATAAAGTATGATCAACCTTAGTTGACTCTCAACTCATTTCTTAATATACGACCTTATATGAGGGTATTTATTATGACCAAGGTTACCATAATCCTATTAAAGCTTGAAATGATGACCATGGTACACCACTGCTCATTGTTCAGTGAAGATAGAGATGCTTTTCTCGCCTTTTCCCTTCCCGAAGAACCTCTGTATAGCCATCCTCGTCCATTTTCTCAAAGTCGCCTTGGGGAGGGAATAATACCACATCATCCAGCAATCCTTGACGATTTTGTTTGCTGCGCTTGCCTCCTCCAGAGAAATACGGTCATCCGAGAATAAAGGACGGTGGATATCAAATTCCCAATTCCCATCCAGTGAATTCCAATAGGCTATTGATAAATCACCAAATTCGATGCTACGCAGAGTACAATTTGGTGGTCGAGGTGTTGTAAGAAGGTCGAAAGCCACACTTTGTCTGAGGGCACTAGGACTCCAACAGTATAGATGAAGCACCTCAATATTTGGATAATACGAAACAATCTTAAATAATCTATCAAAGTTGACCTGGATATGCAGTAATGAATTCGCTGGCCGGTTACTATTCAAAATAAAGGTACGCACTGTGATATTCGCTTCCCCACGTACCGAACTTGAATAACATCCAGCAATCGATAAATCCTCGATAGTAGACCATAAATTTCCCATAGTTTCTATGAGTTCAGATCTATATCCAAAAGGTACACCAAGATGGTAAACACGTGTCATCGGATTATGTCTCAAAATGTTCAGATAATGATCATGATCATGATCATCAAGAACATCTGCCAATTCTATACTCGCGAGGTTGCTGGCAAAAGGACTGATGTCGCAGAGAAACTTAAACTTTCCTCTGAACGACGTGAGTTGATGTAATGGGAGCTGCTTCACCACCGGGCAATCCTGGAGCAAATGATAAAAGCTCAGCTCAACCCGTCGATCTTGGTGTCCGTTCACAGTGTCGAGAATATTCGCTAGGTGTTCCCATCGTGAAGGGTCGCTAATATACAAGTCACAGCGAATCGAAACATACCTTGCACTTCGCACTTTGGCAAGTGCAGCAGGTGGGAGCTCTGCCAATGTCTCCACGTCCAAAGCGACAGAGAGGATTGGAGCTCTGATATGTTCCAAAATGTCGAATAGACTTCTGGTATAATTTGGTGATGCATTGTATATCGACTCGGAGAGCCAATGCGCCACAGGTAGAATTGACTGCATTCGATCGGTGCGAGCTGAACCGTCCTGGGCGTCGAATTCAAGCCATTTATACGACCAAAAACCAAAATATCGCGGGCGCACGAATGGTCGAGGTTCGGAATATCCAGAACTTCTAGAGCTTCGGTGTGGTAAACCAGGGGAGTAAGGTTGTATCTCGAAGATAGTGACAGGCCCTAGATTAGGAGCCATGTCGATAAGACCGGCCAGGTCCTGATACGTGGCGGCCAGCGTGGTGTTAAGGGCTTTCCGAAATGAGTGTGACAGGTCAACATATTGAGTGCTATTTGCACCTAGACCCAACCGAATATCAGAGACATTCACCATCTTTCCATCAACCATAAACTTCAGGGGAATAAGCTCGTTGACATAGACGGGCGTCCAATAGATAATCTGGATGCGTCGCAGTGCCGAGAGGATGGTCTTGTTTTGCGCATAAAACGCAATCTTTGCTCTTGAATGACACACCTGTGCGAAACAGGCTTGCTGATTCCATCTAAATGGTTCCCACCAAACGGAAAACGTAGCTGTTTCGAAGATAAGAGGGACAGCTGCTGATCTGACGAGACGACATGTTTGGGAGAGATTGAGTAGATCGCGATGAATGAGTAGCTGTTGAGCTATCTGAATCCATATGTCGAATGGCAAGTTGACCATCGAAGAAGGGTGGGGAAGGTGGTTGAGTTGGTGAGAGACCGGTGGGAACCACGTGAGAATAATTTGTCAGCAGAGCGATGCGCGAATGTTGGCAAACCCATTAAGCGCGCTGAAGGCTATGTTTACATTGATTTCCGCAGTTGAACTCATGATCAGGCAAGTGCTTAATGAGAGTGGAAGATACTAATGAGGTAATATTAAAAAATATGTGTATTCTCGAGGTTACTTGGGGATGAGAACGTTCTTAACGAGGAAGCATAACGTATAAGGATGGATGGAGGTTGTGAAAAGGGCGTATAAGAAACTTCGTCTTGGGCTGTACCTTCATCAGTGGGATGCTCGAAGTTTTAAATCACAGGCTTCAACGCATCATTAGGAGACATACGAGACTCTCGGAACGCCAGAAGGTTCCGCGGCAACCACGGCAACCACAGGAACTCCCCTCAATCCTCAATAGCATTCGGTTATTGAGGATTCTATAAGTAGTTGTAAACAAAGAACTACCATGAACAAACAAAGCGTTAGATGGAGATACAACTCTATGTAAGAAGGTCACATACCAAATCGATGCTACATCCGGAAAGTTGGCAAAAACCGGCGCCTAATGGTTCCATAAAAAATATTTGGTCATTCACATAGAACCACACAGGGCTATCTCACCTTCTTTTGGGAACCTGGTTTATATCATCTGTAACCCTTTCCTGACAAATGCGTGGAGCAGCCTACACAGTCTACCTCAAGATTATGCCCATGTAAATTTTGCTAGGAATTTGTACATAAACTAAGATCACTAGCATAGTCATTTATAGCTCACTATAGTTGATATAGCTGACCCTAGCTTGACCAACTTTCCTGATGTAGCCTGTACCGAGCCTCACATTTCCACCATTTGTTTCCTGAAATAGTAAGAATCAAACCAAATGGGATAATCCAACATCCATTCCAACGTAAGAAGCAGCCAGTGTTGCGAAGCTAGAGTTCCAAAGAAGGTCGTCCATGCCGAGGTTTGTCATCAAAGCAACGAGACAATCTGAACGCGGAAGTATGGCATTTGAATTCTAAGATTTGATATATGCATGTTGCGTTTGATGATGGGAGTGTAATCGGCGCAATAGTTCCGCATTGAGCCAAAGAATCTAAGTTCGTGGAGATGGTTGGGGCGGTGATAGAGCCGGTGAATTGTAAGCTGGTATTCGTTCATGCTGGTCACGAAAGGTCATTATGAAACAGTAACCTAGAACATCTACATCTTCTAAGCTATGAGTCTGCAGACGCGTTGTAAAAGGTCGATATACGTACATCTAATTGACCCATAATCCAGGTAAGCCTGGGACACGCTGTACCCATCAAGCGGTTTATTTTTACCAGAGAGCAATGTGTACCTTCATATTTAGCACGATGGATCACTATAAAACAACAGTACGTCAAATATAGGAAGAGGACATGATCGAAACGTACCTGCATGGTTATGGTGCATGACAGCTGTTGTGACCCGTCTGATACAAAGAACATCTTCAAGAGTTGTGTGTAGGATATACAGCTGTAATAGGGTGAACGCGAGTCGCTCAGGGGATAGATGATGCTGCTTTGAAGCGATGAAGGTCAGCAGGCGCAAGGACCAGAACGCGACGAGTACTTTTTTTTATTTCGGTAAATGTATAACCCAGGATACTGGATGGTTCAATCGACTAATTACGACCCCAAGGAACTGTGCGAAGCAGCGACATCAATTCCTTCCAGAGGAAATTCGCTAATTGATGAAGACTAACTCCACAATACCCTAAATCATGTTAGCGATGTTGGAGGATTTGCTTTAAACATAATGGAGGTGGTTATGGAGGGATGATCTAGCGGCGAGCCAGAGCTAAGAAGCTTTGGGAGCTATTCAAGAAGAAGGTATGTTGCGATAACATTGATACTAAATATATAATAATAACGAAACAATTTCACCATATTTAGGACTCGATTATATATTCGGTGGCCGCTACGGGGATCTCACTTTCCACGACGACGGTTCCGGGTTCAAATGATCCCCTAAAGACACACGTAAGGTGATGTGTCTCGGCCCTGTGGGTCAGAGAAGTATCTGTTAAGGACAGCCCACGGAAATCATCACGCAAAGATTGATCTCCCCTCTTCGCTTCTTGATCTCAACGTTCACTAAAACCAACTCCAGACGTAATATGTTATTGAGAATTATTCGACAACGCTCATGTACGCTTTCATCCTCAGTTCGTTCCTCATTGATTGCTCAAATTCGGATAATCATTCGCTACAGTGTTGGAGTGTTACTTGAGTCACATTTTGCAAGCACCTAGATTCCTCGATATTTGCAATAAACCTTCTGATTATATATCTTTATAAACATCTTAAGAAGATCCTATAAAAAAATTCAGACTGATCCATTTTGTCATTATGTGTCAGTAGCAATGTTTACAGTGGAGAAATGGCTAATTTGGCATGTCCCAACTTTGGTGCAGCCCAGAACGCGGCCAATTACTTATTTCAGACTCTTGGAGTATTAAGAGATTATATAAGGGTAACATATCTCTGGTAAAACCCGTTTACAGTATATGAATACGTGCCACCGCTCCTGAGATCTACCCGGTGAGAGTTTAGACATGACAGGTGACTTTGCGTGCTTGACACGCTCTCCTTCTGCTCATCATTGCTCATTCGAGACATGCTGCTATCACATCTATCCCTGTCCTTCAATAGCTCCACTAAATTAATGGTTGCTAAAGCGGCCCCTGTTGCTAGCAAAAAGCTCAAAAATCAAGGTGCCAAGGAGGATTGTTTGTTGGCTGCAGTTGCTGAAGTCATTGAAGAAAATGAAAAACCGAAGAAAAATTGTCATAGTATTCATACCACAGCGCAAATTTATGATGTTTCTTCAAGTACACCTGCCTGACACTCAGCTGGAGGACACTCAGTGGCAGCATACCACGTGACACATCAAAAGCTCTCACCTGCCGAAGAGGATATTCTCGCGAAGATGACTTGCGAATTGGCAGATCAGGGCTTCCCAGGTACGCATCAAAGAATCACCGAGATGGCTACTGAAATCCTGCAAAGCCATGTCAATCCTGCAAACATGATAATTGGGGTCCAGTGGATTGATGCTTCCCTCCACCATCATCATTACACACTTCAGGCACATTGGAGCAAGCCGCTTGAGACAGTTCATGCCCAGGCTCTTAATCCTGAAGCTGTGAAGGATTGGTTCAAAAATGTACTCAAGCCATCCATTGTTGATCTTGGAATACAACCAGAGAATATATATGGTATGGATGAGACTGGCTTTACCCTCTCAGACCAAGGCAGTTGGTGTGTTATTGGACGGAAAGGGTCAAAGCGGCAGTTCCACCAGGGCAGTGGAAATCAAGAGAATATTGCAGTAATTGCAACCATCTGTGCTGATGACACTTCTCTGCACCCCACCATCATTTTCAAGGGACACAATCATGTGAAGAAATGGGAAAATAACAATGTCTCCCTGGCTTCATAAGTCTGCATATATGCTTATGTTTTTGATTCAGTGTATTCATTTATCATTCTAGTATCTGTCATTCACCAAGTGGATGGACAGACACTGAGCTAGCAATGAGCTGGTTCAAAAAATATTTTGATCTGCAGATTCAAGATAAGGCTAATGGTGGTACATGTCTGCTTCTCCTTAATGGCCACAACTCTCATTATCCAGTGGAGCTTCTCCATTATGCACAGGAAGTTGATGTTGCCATGGTTGGATATCCTTCTCATTCCACACATGCACTCCAAGGGCTTGATGTTGTTTGCTTCTCACAGTTAAAGGATGGGTATAGATAGGAGGTACAATCATTTGAGGAACTAAACAAATGAAAGATGACAAAGGCTGACTTTGCTGAAGTCTTTGGAAGAGCATACCATCAAGCCTTCATGTAAGGGATTATAATTAATCCTTAGTATAAGTCGCGTTAGACTTTTACTCAGATGCATATATGTGTCCCTTGTATAATAGTATATACAATGAGTTGACTTTGCATCAATTGTTTTAAGTCCCTGTGGACTCTTATGGATGCTTATATATGCGTCCGTGTAGATAATGTTTATTACATAATATATACAGTTACCTTACGTAACTCTGTAGTATAAAAACCTGGGTCAGCGACTAGCGCTGCCAGCTTAACCCATACCTGTACTATATAGTAACTGAATACACAACATGTAAACAGTCATGTGCACAGGTGTGATTAGCAAAACCACTGTAAAGAGACTGTCTTTACACTTTTTTGACTCATACATCAAAAACATTCAATTACGAATATTAGGAACGAACAGTCATTCCAATGGCCCCAAAGAGAAGAACCATTGACAAGGTCCCTGCAGGGACCGGTGATGCCGCTGACAGCGGCGGCACTCCCAATGTCATAGGTGGGAATGATCCCACCATGGATCCTGGCAAGGATCCCAGCCAGACAGCATCAGCCATCTCAGAGGCAAATACTATTCGCCCTACGACACGGAACACCTGTGCCACCGACGAGCTTGCCCACCTGGCAAGCGAATGGGGAATTTCTGAGGATCCCACTCAGACCCCCAACCCTCACGACAGGAGCGGAGACCCGCTGCTCCCTAAAATGTACTCAGACTACGCTGAGCCAAGTGAACGATCAGCCTCGGCTGATCCAGATCCCGAGGAATTGGCGCTTGGTGACCAAATCCAAGAGATGCTCGATACCATTAACGAGCACATGGATGAAGTAACCTCCATCCACAATATGAGCCATCAAGCAGCTCAATTATTGGCAAAAACCAATGAGAGCAATAGTACTCTCGAGGCAAGGACTAGAACCTTGCGAATGTGACTAATCGTGATCAGGGAGAAATACCCAACTATTGCCAAGGGCAAGTCAAGCATTCACCCTAGGGATCCTCAAAAGGATTATAATAATGAGGACTTGGATCCTCAACCTGAATGACCAAGCATTTGGTCAAACATTGATGAAGAATCAACGAGTGATCAACATAATGTTGACCCCGAGTTGATACAATCAACTGGCGGACCTAATAATAGATCCAATCCCAAGCAAGTGCTTGGCAGAACCCGGACTGAGCTCTTGGTCAGGACAGCCATGCTAGAATGGCTATATGCAGACCAAGCACCTGCAGACCACCTTAATCAGGCAGCCACCACTGCCCGAAGTACTCGTATGGAGTACGAACGACTACTCAGATTGAGTAAAGCTGGATTATTAAATCCACAGAATCAACAGCAATCGATCCAACCTAGTGAGAATACTAGGGAAACTGCAATACAGGATAACACCCATAAAAGTGTACGATACACTTCGTTCAATGGCATCGAAGACAATGACACTGACAGTGAAACCACTGTCAGGAATCATCAGGAAGGGTCTGTGCCCTTCCAACAACCAGACGATCGGGACATACTAGATATGTCCAACAATGAGAGCGATAATGCTCGTGTACGAATGGTCAGGTATATGCTTGACCAAAACATACAAACGACAATGGAGAAATCCCCATTGGCCAAGGCCGGAGTTAAGGTAACTCCCCTCGATAAGTATAACGGGGAACAGAGCTTCGAAGCTCTCGAGACATTTATCAAAGGCCTCCTAGGGTGGCTAGACATGCACAGCATGTTAGGTCCTGATGCATATAGGTATCAGGTCTCGTTCCTAGGAACAAGATTAGAGGGCAAAGCCCTCGAATGGTTCGACAAACAGTCAAACCCAGGAAGTACCAAGGTACTCCCATGGACTTGGAACAAGTCGTGACTGGCCTATACGGCCAGTACATACCCTCATTGGCAAGACGTGAAGCGTCTAACAAGTTTGACTTCATCAAACAAGGCACGCTCAGCGTGCAAGAGTTCACTACTGAACTCGAGTTATATGTGTCTTGAATGGTCCTACGACCTGACGTATATTCACTTCGTAAGAAGTTTGTAGATAACCTACGACCAGGGTTGAGATCCCTGCTACTACACGCAGGGTACGACCCTGAGAACAAGACAATACATAAATTGTATCTGTAAGTGGTAAAGCTTGAAGACTCGAACTGCTATGATATTGGGGTTCGCAACAGCGAACCTATGACTAGTACTAGTCAATGAGACGATGGCCTATCGTCCAACGCTAGGTGCAGGCCTAGGATTAATGGCCTTGATAGGACCAAGCATCGTGCAGATCCCACCAAATCAGGTGAGATCAACAAGGGTCCAGCAATCACCCCTGGATCCTCGGGAGTTAATAGAAACTCATCAAATACCCCTGGTGGGGCTGGACCACCTATTATTAATAGGCAACGGACAAATCACGATTCGTCCCATAATAGCATTGAGTGCTACAATTGTGGCAAATCGGGCCACATCAAGACCAATTGCCCAGAGCCCCTCAGGGCCCACTGCGAAGGAGCCATCCACATAGAGGACTCTCCTACAGAACAGGTTGATAATACCGACCAAGACATCAATGACCCAATTGATGATGAATGTCCTACTGAGGACGAGTATCGTAATGAAGATTACGATAATCAACTTGATCTATCTGAAGATCAACATAGCTGGGGCAGCAAACCCAGCGAATTCGACTGGTCTGATGACGACCAGCCTCACCGAGTTAACTCGGTTCGTTATAGCCACGACATGGCACGGGTCACCGCAGCCGTACCCATTGGCCCGGCAAATGCCAGAAAGGCTAAAATAGCCAAAGAGGGGGAACCCCTCTATGACCATACGGTCAAAATGAAAACCACTAGACCTACTTGGTCTAAAAACAATCTATTAATGATCACAGGGTACTTCCTAGTAGGAGGTACCAAAGCCCGCTGCCTATTCGACAGTGGCTGTGAAGGCATAATAATGTCTTCCGAGTTTGCACGAGCAACTGGGATCTGCATGCATAAGCTACCAGAACCCATTGGAATACAGCAAGCATTCCAAGGTAGTAGAGCGAAACTCTACTATACAGCAACTACAGATATCACCGTAGGACAACGAACATACCAGGAAATGTTCGATATTGCTAACATCGATTACTATGACATTATGTTAGGAACCCCGTTCCTAAGACGAGTCAAGGCCAACATTGACTTTAATGGCCTAGGCTCCATTGTAATTAATGGAGAAACAATAGATAATGATCTATCAGTATGGCTAACCTCGAACGAGGCCAAGATCCACGGAATGTCGGCTAATAAAGCAACACGACAAGGGGAACAGCCCCTTGAACCGATAGTTGACCAACTATCCAACAATACGAAGGAATCCACCTTCGAAACTATCAAGAATGAACTTCTAGTCGTTCCAGTTCCCCATACAGTGAAGGAACTACAAAAACTCATAAGTATGGTAGCATATATGCTACCTTACTGCGGTTGTATCAAACGACCCTTAGACATGCTTCAACACATATATAGGGACAAGCCTTATTTATGCAACGAAGATGTCTACAATGTCATCTTAGACATTAATAGTGCTCTAAGCACTACAAATGTCATAAACTATTACAACGATATAGTCATCCATGATGGATATAATACCCAGCACAAAGATAATGTATACAGTACTAAAGCTACTGTAAGCGCGAGTGACTATAAAAAGTCACTCAATGGCCAGAATCATTCTGGTACATCGATTGAAGAGGTCGATGAAGGAAGCGACCTCCCTAATATCATCGTAAACAACAATATCACTGAGGACCGCAATGTCCTTGTAGACAAGACTACTCCTAGTCATTCCTTTCGAAACTAATATTCGAAATAATAGGTGGTCATGCTGATCAGCGTTGCAGGAACCTATCAAGGTTCCTAGTAGCGATATAGCTCCTACTAGTGGGATTGAAATGTTCAATCGAAAAGAAAGAAGAATTATTTCTTCTGCACGAGTAAGCCTACAGCTTACTAAAGAGGACTTTAGTCGTCTGCACTCCCAATGGAAGGAGAAGTATAGTGACCTGTTCGGCGACATACCCTTGGAATTACCCCCAATGTGTGAGGTAAATCATAGGATCAGGTTAATTGATCCCGACAAACGATTTAATTATCACTTGCCCAAATGCCCTGAGGCACTATGACCTCAACTACATGCCAAGATAGATCACTATCTTAAGGCTGGTTGGTGGAAACCAACCTCTGCATCACAAGCTGTACCGATGCTATGCATATTCAAGAAATTGAAAGAAATACTGAGAACAGTATTTGATTTGCGACTTCAAAACACAAATACTGAAAGAGATGTTACTCCTTTTCCTGACATGGACCTCATCAGAAATGATGTCGCACGAGCGAAATATCACTCGAAGCTCAATATGTCTGAAGCATACGAACAAATCAGGGTCATCCCTGAAGATGTCAATGAAACTACATTTTCGACAATTTATGGCACATTCAAGAGCCAAGTCATGCAGCAAGGAGATTGCAATGCTCCTTCAACGTTCCAGTGATTAATGACCGCTATATTCAGGCCACACATTGGCCTATTCGTTCATGTATACCTGGACAACAATTTTATATTCTTGAATACAATTGAGGATCAGGAGGAACACCTCGGAATGGTCTTTGTGACCCTGAGAGAATCTCAATTATTTCTCTCTCCACGTAAAGCCAATCTTTACTCTGAGTGTATGGACTGTCTAGGCCATATCATAGACAACAAGGGTATACATGTGGACATGGATAAAATGCGAGTGGTCCGAGAATGGCACACTCCTAGGACGTATAAAGACGTCCAATGGTTTCTGGGCCTAGTCCAGTATCTGGCACAAGTTATGCCAGATATATCTGCATATAGCACCCCACTATCAGCTGCTGCCCGAAACAACAGGAAATTCCTTTGGACTCCTATTTATGAGAAGTGTTTCCAGCAGATTAAACTGCTGGCATGTCGATCGCCTATACTTAAGCTGATCAATCCTGCATTGGATGAACCCATATGGGTTATTACTGATGAATATCAGTCAGGTGTTGGTGCCATGTATGGCCAAGGCAAAGACTGGGAGACATGTCACCCAGCTGGCTTCCTTTCCAGGAAGTTCAATATGGCACAGCATAATTACACTGTGCCAGAGCAAGAAGCTCTTGCGACGATTGAAGCTCTTGCCAAATGGCAAGATAAATTATTAGGACGGAAGTTCGTCCTCATGACAGACAATGCTGGTCTGTCTTACTTCCAAACTGCACCACAATTGTCTCCTAGACAAGTTCGATGGATGCAGTTCCTGTCTTGTTTCAATTACGAGACATTACACGTTCCAGGCGAACACAACCGAGTAGCAGATGCATTATCGGGCTACCATGAATTTGATCTATTAACAGATCATTGTGATGAAGTTAACTTCGTCGATATGGATCAAAAACTCAATCCCGAAGGGGATACTCTCCCAATAGAGTGTGCGGTTCAAATCTGCACAAATGCTCTGAGACGATCACAGTGCCTCTTGGAGATCCAGGAAGACAGAATACTGGAAGCTAATGAGATGAACCAGCATTCATCTACACAGGAAGCAACTGTGCTCCCCCGCATTGATGATGATGTCCTCGCTATAGAATCTGGTGCGGATGGCATACCGCTCAGAACTAGAGTCGAGTCCGATATCGACTTAAAATTGGTATTCATTCCTGCATATACCAAGGATACCCTCTGCGCGAGAGTACTACTAGATGTCAAAGCACATCCGCGCTTTGCACTAAAGGAAGACCTCCTTTGGACTAAGAACGGCCTTGGTTGTTCTGTTGTATGCGTTCTGAGGAACACTCTTTGGAGGGGAAGGAAGATCAGCGAAGTACTGATTAACCAAGCCCATCAAATGATAGGACACTTCGGTCCGTTCAAAACCTTGAAATATATTCAAGGATCCTTCTGGTGGCCATCAATGTCAGCCGATGTCGAAGCATTCTGCAGCTCCTGCGGAAGGTGCCAGACAATCAAGTCTAGCAATCAGAAGCCCACTGGACTTCTACACACACTACCAATTCCCAAACAACCTTGGGAATCCATCGGTATGGATTTTGTTGGACCACTACCAGTGTCCAATGGTCATGACTATTTATTAGTCATAATAGATCGTCTGACATCCCAGATGCATCTGGTCCCAACAAAGACCACCATGACTGCTAAGGAAGTAGCTTGGATTTATATCCAAGAGGTAGTCCGCCTACAT
The DNA here is from genome assembly GCA_000827215.1 of Sphaerobolus stellatus SS14. Classification (NCBI taxonomy): domain Eukaryota; kingdom Fungi; phylum Basidiomycota; class Agaricomycetes; order Geastrales; family Sphaerobolaceae; genus Sphaerobolus; species Sphaerobolus stellatus. The sequence goes on along the minus strand of KN837208.1, from coordinate 385,988 downwards.
GGACTACCAACATCTATCGTATCCAATAGAGACTCGAAGTTTACTTCGATATTCTGGAAGGAGCTGCACTGACTCCTAGGAACTAAGCTGTTGATGTCAACAGCATTCCATCTGCAAACGAATGGTGCTACAGAACGAGCTAATTGTTCTATTGCTCAAATACTACGAGCCGTGGTCAAAGATGACCAAAAGGACTGGGCTGAAAAATGCCCGATGGTAGAATTTGCCATCAACAGTAGCACTAGTGCTACTACCGGATTCGCACCGTTCAAACTAATTTACAGGTATATGCCCCATATCTCAGTCAATACAACTATGACCTCAAACTATCGAGGCATCCAACAATTTGCAGAACAAGCGAAATGGAACTTAATAGCAGCACATGACACTATTATTAAAAAGTGCATCGAACAAACACACTTCGCCAATAGGCATAGGAGAGAACCTCCTATATACAAAGTAGACAATTTGGTCTACCTATCCACAGCAAACCTAAGTATGCCCAAAGGACGAGCACAAAAACTCGTCCCCAAATACATAGGACCTTACAAGGTCCTTAGGGTAGACAATAACAAGTCTACCGTCGGTCTGGAATTACCTCCAGAATTAATAAAGTGTCGGATATATCCGACGTTCCATATGAAACTAATTCAATTACGAACAATGATGAACGCTTCCCTAATAAGGAAGTAAATGCCTTGTACGAACTAGGCACAAATGACGAACAAGAATGGTTCGTCGATGAGATTATTGGTCACCGATGGACCAATAACAGGAAGATTGACTTCCAGGTCAAATGGACGTTGGGCGACATCACATGGGAACCGTTGCATGAATGCAACAAATTAGAAGCTCTCGAGAGATACCTCGAGATTCATGGGATTGATAATCCCCAGCAACTGCCTCGACGCCACTAATGAGTGCGTTGCGATCACACGTACTTCACGTGACAATCAGCCAATAAGCTGACTTGAGGTGCAGTCATACAAGGTGTCTGGCCAGCTTGCCCGTACACGGCAAGCCAATAAAAATATTCAAGCCCCACTGCCACAAGGCTTAAATTTGCAAGACGCCCTAAACACATCTTACCCCATATCCACAACCATGGATAATGAACATAACACTCAAATGCAGGTGGATCCGTCCACCAACCCTATGAGTGCCATACAGGCATTCAAAATGGACCCCTCCAATGAGTGGGTCTTTGAATCCGCTCCTGGATTCATCGCAATAAAGCACAAGATGGGTTGCCCCATCTGTGATGCTTCGGCATCACATTGTATGGCTGCCAAACGGTCATATGAAATCCGTCTTGCTGAGAAGGATGTCAGCCACACTGTGGCTGAAGCCTGGCCTGAACTGGTCAGGTATCAAGACGATTACTATCGTCTGTTAGAGGATCACAACATCCTCAAAGAATCGCTGAAGTCAGCCGAAGCACTGGCTGAGGAACATAGGGCTAAAACATCCCAGCTCTACGACCAACTTGACTCTCAAAGAGTCACCATCCAGAACTTGAACGATTAAGTTCAATCCTTGGAGAAGGAGCTCCAAGAAGCTAAGGATAATTCTGCTGAATTATCCCGCAATGAGGACCTCATCCTTGAGAACAAGTGCCTCAAAAGGGAGCTTGACTATTATGTTGGGAGGGCACAATATGCCCTCCATGTAAAGGATGCAGATTGGGCGGAGAAGAACGGGTACCGCCTATCTGATATCCCTGCGTCTGATGGAGAGGACGACGAGGAAGACTCTAACGGTCTTCCCACTATTCCTGAGGAAATTCCTCAGTACATCCCCACCATTCCACCTAACTGCTGTGCTCGCACTACGAGCAAAACAACCCGGAAAGACCCTAAGGTTGTTCGCGAAGCAGGCATACCTGCTATTGGGGGCCACTGCCCCCCTGTCAAGCAAAAAAGGATCATTGTTGATCCCCTGGCCTCTATCACTAGGGTACTACCCAAACCTTTGGGTAAAACAAGGGCTGAATGATGGGATCAGCTTGCATTCAGAGGTGACTCTGAATGGATATTGGAACAAGATATCCATGACACTGAGATGCGTAGGCTCTATGCTGAAGCCAAAGAATTGCCACCTCATCAACAGTCCCCGGACCACACTGCGGTCATGTTCCGCATTGACGAGTATGCCAGGTCATTACCTGGTCTACCCAGGAACCTGGTGACTCATCATGACGATCCAGATTGGATGACAGATGTCATCCAGAGTTTTAACTCGAACCCATCTGGGGTTCCCCAAAACCTTCGATTGGAAGGTTTACACGTTAACGTCAATGACACCGACGTATGGTACTGGGTCAACCTGATAAAACCCAAGTACCAAGGAGCCGAAGCAGAGTTACTGCTTCAGCACATCTTCTCTTCCATTGGAAGATGGGATAAACTCGTTGCTGGTCAATGGAAGAGGAATGATAGCCTCTTCCTTTGTAGCTCGGTTCCTGCGAGGTACGAAATACCCCGCCATCAAAAGCTCAACATGAGCCAATTCACCTACTGGTTAGGCTGCAATGCTGGGGTCACTCCCGATCTGGCTCAAGAAAAACTCGAGCCTTACTTTATTCGACATTCTACTAGAACAATATGGAACGAAGTCACCCTTCATTCCCTACTTAGGGCCAACGAGATTGCCTCGTTGAAGGGAGGAGCCATGAACCACTTCCACGTTCATGATGACTTGCTTCCCCTTGTAAAAGGGAGCCCGTTCTACTTCTCCCCTACAGTGGGGGAACCTATGGATCAGGATGAGCCTGATCCTGATCCTATTCCGATCCAGCATACTGGATCATCCTCTCTAGCCGATAGGCTAGACTATGGAGAAGGAGGTTCCTTCTCCCAACCCCCTGCTGACACCCGTGAACTACAGGCACGTATAAGCTATTTTGATAGCTTAGTTCCTCAAGGGACTGTCCGTGCTTCCACAGCAGAACTATCTAAGGAACTCACCCACGAGTTATATGCAGACAATCTTGAGTAGGCCCGCCTACTCAGTCAAAAGGGGAGGGTGTAAGGGATTATAATTAATCCTTAGTATAAGTTGCATTAGACTTTTACTCAGATGCATATATGTGTCCCTTGTATAATAGTATATACAATGAGTTGACTTCGCATCAATTGTTCTAAGTCCCTGTGGACTCTTATGAATGCTTATATATGTGTCTGCGTAGATAATGTTTATTACATAATATATACAGTTACCTTACATAACTCTGTAGTATAAAAATCTGGGTCAGCGACTAGTGCTGCCCAGCTTAACCCATACCTGTACTATATAGTAACTGAATACACAACTTGTAAACAGTCACGTGCACAGGTGTGATTAGCAAAACCGCTGTAAAGACACTGTCTTTACACTTCACTCCTGAGACCATAGATGTAAGGGATTATACCCTTAGTGTGAGCCAAAAACCCTCAGTCACAAGTGCACTGAGCCTCTTCTATAGACAGTGTGCAAACATAGTGACAAGTACAGGGTAAAAAGATGACTGGCTTATGTAATGCAGCCACAACTACTATAGTATACTAGATCCCAGAGTCCATATCTGTTACAATAAAGACAGCATTCAATGCTACTGGTGTCCATCCGTTCAACCCAAACATTATTTCAGCAGCTCAAATGAAGCCCAGTGAAGCTATATCTGTCAAAGGCTCATTTCCGTTGCCTCAGCCTAGTCCTGTATGCAGGATAATGGCTACTTATAATCAATCTTCTGCTATGCCCCCTTCATCTCCTCCTTCTTCCCATACCAATTTCGCTTCTTCATCACAGATAGACCCTAACATAGATCCTGTGCTTTATACACCTTAAAAGTGTGTACATGCTATGACAGAATCCTTATCACAATCAGTGTCTGGTTCCTACCTTGTCTCAAGTGATCCTATTAAATCTACACAGATGCTGCCAACTCCAGTGTTAGAAGGACCTCCTAAAGGTTCAGAACCTAACTGGGGCTTACTGAATACACCTACAGGCCAGCAGACATGTACTCAGCTTGAAAAGGAGAACCAAGATTTGAGGTACAGCCTCAAGATGGCTCATTGTCATATCCAGGCTCAGGACAGTATTATAGAAGGCTCCCATGTGCAGCTTGTTGTCAGAACCTGCATATTGGCAAGCTCCATCTGTCATTGTATGCAAAAGAGACAAAGAAGCTCACCGGATGTGCCAAGCTCTTCAGTGGCAGAAGAGGTCAACATCTCACTTGCCCGGAGTTTATTGGCCTGGTTGATATTGCTGATGCTGCTAAAGCAGACATGGAGAAACATAAGGTCAACAATAAGGCCTTTCAAGCAGCAAAGAAGCAGGCTAAGGAGGCAATCGAGGTCCAGTGGAAGAAGATCTATGCTGATCATGTGTTAGCATTAGAGAATTGGACCATGAAATGCACACAACTTACTGAAGCAGGCATAACAGCAAGTCAACACCCAAAGAAACTCACTAGGGCCGCAAACCACAATTACCAGCAGAATTTCAGGGCAGGAAGGCTGGCAGAGACCAAGGAGTGGAGGGGAGTGACTCAGCAGCTAGTGACTCTGAAATGGATGAATAATCAGCTTAATATTAATGACTAAGCATCTAATAAAACTATATGCATATACTGAATGTCATAATTCCTGAATGCAGCCTTGTTGAAGCCAGAGAGGATGAGGTGAATGAGACCACACTGGCTGTGATGGGATGCCACAACTGTCCCAAGTGCCCATCAGCATTACGTTTGGATTCCTGAAAGTCTTCATTAAGGTGACCACACCTGTACGTTCAGTTCTGTATTATATATTTTTGATAGAATACACCACTTTATGTTCAAAAATTACTCTATGCAGAAAAAAACCAGATATCTTAAGTATCAGAAGTGCCACAGCAGAATATTAAAGTGCTGTCCCAAGTAGCACTCCGACACTGTATTTATGCCTGGAATCACAGATGGTCTCATTTTAATATATCATTTTCAGACTGGAGAGCCGTAACTTCAAATATCAGCACAATGTGCAAACCTCAAATAATTCAAAGATTTATGTTGTGATCCTCATGTTGATCTGAATACCTTATGGCTCTAAGGACTCTAGAGTGTGGATTCGCATAATGTCGTCCTTATTTTCTATCTGTGACTAGTTTCGATCAGTATGTGTATATTTAGTCTAGATCTTATATTTATCACAGCCCTCATCTCAGCAATTGAGTTTGGGACCCACGGGAGACAAGGACAATAATCCTTGTGCATGAAAGGCAGGTGTGACATACCAGTGATAATTGATTCCAGTCTCCTAGAGAAACTAATCATCACTCAGCTGTAGATACATGCATGACCAAGCTAACAAGCTTCCACCTTGCTAGAACTCATCTCCGCGCTAAATACAGAACCTCCAAGCGCTAAATAGGGGTATTCCCAGTCCACCGAGATATCTCAACTAATGCTCATGTAGGACAGGGACAAGGACAGTTATATCGTATTGGGAGTATTCTCCTAATTATGCGTGTTTTAGCTTGTTCATCAGTTGCACCAAATAATGCTGAAATATTCAATTCAAGGTTATAGCTTGATCTGGTTGTTATGGTAGTCAAAAAAGGATCTCAACTGATCAGATTATCTTCCAGTAAAGTATATTTATCCTAAAGGTCTCCTCAGCATAACCATTTTAATTAGATTGTACAACGTAAGTTTAAACTGGTTGTCGCTATGAACTCACCTGAGTTGTAGAGGATCATGAACTGTATTGAAGACAGATGGTGATTGCACAGGCTTCAAACTCTTCTTCCCAGTTCTCATCTAATCTTAATTCTGGTACCTGAGAGACAACTAGGTCATCGAAAAGGTTTGTAGATGCTGTCTTATGCATTAAATTTGCACTATACTTATTATGAAAGACAGCAGCCTCTTCCATACTACTTGTCAGCCCCCTGTTTAATATCTCATCTCCGCAGAGCGTGGGTGTTTCATGTGGTATTAATGCTCAGGCCACGTGTCCCACGAGAACTTTGAGGACATTGGCGAAAGGTGTCCACGAGCTCATGGCAACTGATATTCTTGAATTGCCTGCACCTTCGGAGCCTACTGGATCCAAGGAAATTTTTATCCAGGTGCGCAACTTATTTACTACCCCTCCTTCCACATCCCCCACATTTCAGAAGTTCGTATATCCGGGCACAGACAACACTATGTCCACACAAACACTCATAGACATGAAGTTCATTATTATAAAGCGCATGTTCATCACACAGTCGATCATCAGTCCCCCCGGGGCTGGTATCAGCGACGGTGGTCACCACACCACCCCCGTGTTCTAACCCAAACACCAATTCCGTGCTCCACGAACCCCACACTTTCTTGACACCCTCCTTGTCTCCCTAGTCCACCCAGCCAATTAACACCACGCCCACGTCCCCAATATTCATTCCACACATCTCCACCACTACTAGCACGGAGACAGTGACATCCAAAATTCCTCCCCTTGCCGAATCCTATTCTTCCAACTTCGGGAAACAGCATGACGGTGTCTCAGATTCCTCCTATAAAGGTGGCTCCATCTACTGGGATACCGATTGGCCAGTCGTCCAATTCTACTTCCTCTCGAAATATCGACCATAGAACATTAATCGGAGGTATATGTGGGCGAATTTCCATCTTTGTGATTGGCTTAATTGCTGGATATGTGTTACAGCGACGAAAGCATTGGCAGCCAGCACACTCCGGTTGTCTACAGCCTTGGTCGTTAGAAAAGGAGGAGATAGGAAACCTGACGGAAGATCTAAACACGGCTCTCGGTGTCGGTGGTCACGATAATCAAGAAAATGGTGTTAATTCAACTTTGCAAGTCAACCCAGAAACACGGTTCGATTCTTCTGGTGGGTGGAGGACTTCATCGGCTATTGTGGTTCCACCCTACACCATGGACAATACTTCGGGACTCAATAATTCAGCGAACCAGCTTGAAGGGCCACCACCTCGTCTTTTAGATACCACAGGCATCGACTTCATTGTCGCAAGAGTCATTCAGATAACAGGACGTCATCAGGCAAATAATAGCGGAAACGTAATAATCAATGCCTTCGCAGGATGAGAATTTGAGGATGAGACGCCGCATTGTCTATCTGGAACAACAAATGCTACTGCGCCTCCAAGGTATGAGGAATAGGTATATTCTACCATGGCTAAAAGAACCTAATTTATAGCTTTCCATACAACCTCAACGAATAATCTGTATTGCTCTTTTTGTCCATCATTTCTTTTATAGATTTTTCAACGTGAAACAATTCCAATAGAACACCACTGCTTCGACAGAAATATAACCCTTATGCCAGATAAAAATACAATACTAGAATGAGGCTTTATACAACATATATGCGTGGACACATTTTTATAAGCAATTATTTTTTCCGTCGAGGCTCTCTGGTTGTCACTACATATCGTGTCTGACCGTTAGTTACTCTATTTACATATAACAACTAAAATAGCTGAATAAAGTGTTAGGTGACGCAACGATATGTAGAAAGGATCACATACCAAATCGTTGCTAGCCTGTACCGTGCCTCACACTTCCACCATTTGCTTCCTGGAATAGCGATCAAACCCAAGCAGTATGAGCCGCAATCCTCTAACTCAAGTAGCCAGCGTTACGAAGTTAAATTTTCAAAGAAGATCAGCTACGCCGAGGTTTGTCTTCGCAACAGCGAGGCAATCTGAGGACGCAAGTAGGACATTTTATCCTAGGATTTGATCTGGGCGTGTTGTGTTTGAAGATGGGAGGGTAATCGGTATAATAATCTGACGTTGAACCACTGAATCTAGGTCTGTAGGGCTGATCGGTGCGGTGATTGAGACAGTTCGTATAAGTATAAGGTCGATATACGTACATCTGATCGACCTATAAGGGACCATGCAACGGGATACGCTGCATGCATCAGTCATTCCAATACCAAAAACCATCCTTCTATGTAACGCGATGGATCACTAGAAAACACGTAGGTCAGATATATGAAGAGAACATAAGATAGAAACGTACCTGCATGACCAGGGTGCATGGGAGGTGTTGGGACCCCTGTCTGATATAAACACGACTGGCGATCGTCTCAAAATGATGCGTATATGATACACAATTGTAATCAAGGGATAGGAGCAACTCGGAGTAAAACGTTCGGGGCCAAGGCGAAGGTCACGGTTATCACAACATGCTGACGAACATCGTCAGACATGCGCCCACAGCGCCAAACCTGGGCTAAATACTTGACTCCTATCATTGTCAGCGCACTCTTGCCGCTTAGGTCGTTCTATAAGTCCCATTCAACTCTTGGTTTCTTGTACATTCAACTATACTGGATGCGCCCACCGACGAGTCGCGACCCCAAGGAACGGTGCAAAGTAGCGACATGCAAGCGACATCACCCTTATCGACGGGGATCCATTCTACAACACACAAAATCCTGCTATTAATGCAAGATGAAGACGGAAGGATGATTGATCTAGCCTGAAACCAGACGCCTTTTGGAGATGTTGAAGAAGAAGGTACGCCGTTGCAATAATCTCGGGATTAACATTTAATACTAGCATAGCAATTTCACCACAGTTAGGATTCGATGGTGTATTCGATGATCGTTGTGGACATCTCAATTTCTACGAACGACAGCTCATATTTTCAATGACAAGTTCTTAAACTGAGGTTTCCTTTCGGTTGTATTACTATACAGGCTATTCAGAGGCCGTGCCGTTCTTGATTGAGAAGGGATCGCCCATTTATTTACAAGATTTCCACATTTGATCCTAATCAGAGTCCAATATGGGTGCGGCTTAATTCAAAATGTATACATAATGTGGCAGTAACCTCAAGTTATACCATCCGCAGTTATAATTTTATATCCGTATTCGCAATGTTATGGATATCTCATAATTCACGAAGCCGGTCATTTTTCTAGATTCATTTCGACGAAAACATATGACAGACTCTGGTACAAAAATCTCGTGCACCTCACAATCCCAGGATCGATTACCTTTCTTTGCCTCTTGATTGTAACGTCCACACCTCAGAATTAATATAATGCCGTCGAGAAATATTCCACAAACACCGAATGCGCTTTCATTACCAGTCAGTTCGTCGTTAATTGCGTATCCCAAATTCCGATCATTTATTTGCTATTTATCTCAGAAATAACAGATGGCCTGACTTTCTCATACAATTTCTATCCCCGGAAAAATTATGTCGTGATTTCCATGATGACCTGAGTATCCGGCGCTGCATCGCCAGCTCCAGCTCATTCGAAGACCTTCAGAGCACGGGATTTACCACACAATATCCTCGCTGTCTCCTATCTGTGAATGATTTAAACCAGTTTATGTATATGCACCCCTGATCTTATACTATTTATCACAGCGTCTATATCGACATTTGAGGTTGTGGCACAGGACGACGATTGTTCAGAATGAAACATAAACCTTCAATGAGAACATACCAGTATTTTGATTGAAAATGATGAAACATCGCTCAATCTTAGATTCGTGCACGATCAAGCTAATGAGCTTCCAGCTCATTAGGACTCGTGTTGGCATTTCCCATCTTCGTGTTAAATACGGAACTTCAAATGCATAAATCCGGACACTACCAGTCCGCCGAAATATCTCAGCTCACTAGCTTTTTATAAGACAGGGACTCCTATCTCACAATTAATAATAAGCAGGCATGTCGTATCTTATTAGGATTATCCTAGTAATTAGATCTGTTTTAACTCGCTTATAGGACCATCTGAAAATGCCACATGCTCTACTCTCAGGTTATGGTTGTCATGACAGTGAAGAAAGGATCTCAACCGATAGAGATTGGTTCCTATAAATCATCTCTCTCTTAAATGCCCACTCGCCGCACTCGTCGTAATTTAACGCACAACAAGATGGATACCGGAAGCTTTTACAGGCTGCCGCTATCGAAACTCGTCTCAGTTGTACACGATCACGAGCTGCAGTGAAAGGCGCTGCTCATATAGGGACCAGGGGTCAACCTCTTCCTCCCAGTTAACCTCCCTTTGCGAAGAGACAATCACTCCCAGTCCGTGTTATTCACAGGTTCGTTCGTATGACACCTACTTTTGTGAAATTTGTAGTACTTATCGCCTAGCACGAGTTAGATCCACCATCTAGCATCGTCTTGCAGACAACTCCTGACCCTGTTATTACCTTTGTATTTCTGCTGTCAACCCTGCGCATGAGCTCCAGCATGATCATATTGGGGACCCCGCTGGCCAACACTACCGTCGTGCTGTCTGGTGCCCGCACGCCGATCGGCGCTACCACCGCGGTGGCTGACACTATCAACACGGACGAAATCACATGGGCATTTCCCATTGTCGCTTCCAGTGAACCATTCGGAGATCAGGTTGCTCCTACCATTTCCACTGAGCCACTCGGAGATCAGGTTGCTCCTACCATTTCCACTGAGCCAGAGAAAGATCAGGCTCCTACCGCGGCAGGAACTTCATCCGTACAATTGCCTGCTAGTGCAAATGAAAAAAACAACGAAGAAACAACGCACCAACCTATTTCAACAACACTTCCTAGCAAAACTCCATCGTCTGTGAGTTCTTCGATGAACTCGCAACATACCTCCCGTGGAGCATTAATAGGAGGTATATGTGGGGGGATTTCCATCTTTGTGGTTGGCTTAATTCTTGGGTACTTGTTACTGAGAAGAAAGCGTGGACAATCAGCGCGCTCCAGGCATGTAGAAGCTTGGTCGTTGGCGCATGCGGATATATTGAAGGTGGAAGATCCAAATGCTGTTCTCGGAGTCAATGGCCACGATAATCAGGAAAATGGGGTTAATTCGACCTTACAAGTCAACCCAGAAACACCGTTCGATTCTTCTGCGGGGTGGAGGGCTTCATCCACCATTGTGGTTCCACCCTACACCACGGTGGACAACACTTCGGGACTCAATAATTCAACAGCCGAAATTGCAGGACCACCACCTCGTCTTTTAGATACCACCGATCTTGACTTCATCATCTCGAGATTCATTGAGATATCTGAACAGCGTCAGGGCAATGGTGGCGGAAATATAGCGGCCAATGCCCTCCCAGAACGGGAACCCGAGCAGGAATCAACACCACGTCCTCTATCTGGTACAACAAACGTCACTGCACCCCCAAGCTATGAAGAATAGTTGTATTCTATCATGGCTAAACGGATGCTTTTCATAGAACCTTAACAAATAACCCACATGTCGCTCTTTTTTGTCCTTTACATAGTTCTTTTATAGGAGTCCTCAACGCGAACACATTCCTTGTATCAAAGGACCACCACTTCAACCGAAATATACCCCTTGTACCAGACAAAATTCCACGTGTATTGTATATTTAACTTTGATTATCGGGAGAGGACTTCACGAATAATTGCGCCAATAGTAAGCAAAAAAGAAACATTAACTTCGACGATGGCAGGATTTGAACCTACGCCCTCAAAGAGGAATTGATTTCTAATCAATCGCCGTAACCACTTGGCTACATCGTCCATGCATGGACAAGCTCAGATCCGACCCTTCAGAGGCTGCCTGGGAATTGTTCATTCGTTCCCAAAAACAAAGGGATGGTGGTGGAAATGCTGTGGCTGATTCAAGTTTGCGGTGGAGCGAGAACCCGAGGACGAGTTTTCTATCTGGGTCTCCATGATATGAGGTAGAATCATCCTGGCTAAAAGTGATGGTTCAGGTGAGTACTGTGGCCTAGAACGTTTGATAAAAATGCCACCTTTTTATGTCCTTCCTCTGTCTTATACATGGTCGCTTTCGACATGACGCCACCTATTCCATAAACGTTCCAGCACCCAACCTCATTATCCTTCTGTCGCCCCTATTGAAGCCCAAGTTCAAATAGCGGTAAACCAAGTCTCTAGGTAAAGGCCAGCACCCTTGCAGCCGAACCATTCGCCGCGACTTGATCGGGTTATCTCTGGGGGAAGGCGCATGACGAGGGAGTCTGACGAACAAGATCTGTGATATATGTTGCGGCTGAGAAGTATATGAGACACCATCGCGTACTGTAGCTGCATAAGTTAGGGGTTCAAAGGCTAAGACATAATGATATAACGCACTGTGTAGATGCATACGAGACCCTCCGAACACCAGAAGCTCTTGCGACAATGGTAGAAAC
>KN837208.1:345454-356560 GCA_000827215.1 Sphaerobolus stellatus SS14 | reverse complement strand
GGGTCTCGTACCCACCATACCCCTCAGCGTTCCGGTATCCATCACATCCTCCAGGGGTCTCGTACCCACCATACCCCTCAGCGTTCCGGTATCCACCACATCCTCCAGGCGTGTCGCGACCACCTCGTCCTCCATTTCCAAGACCACCCAGCCCATTGAAACCTCGATTCCTTTCCCCAGTGTTCTCTCATCCCCCACCACTGAGCATTCTACCTCTGCGACTGAAGTGCCTACCGTTCGACGGGTGACGTCCGAAACCTCTTCCGACATCGGAAATGCCATGTCCTCTATGCATTTACAAAGCCTCACGAGCGTTGATAATGAGGGAAGTACACGCACAACATCGCTTACTGGTATGAAGGGAGAAACGGCGGGAACAACAATGCACCAACCTATTTCAACAGGCCCATCGTCATCCATGCGCTCTGCGGGTTCCTCTCGACATATATCTCACAGAGTTTAAATAGGAGGGATATGCGGGGGAATTTTATTTTTTGTGATTGCGATAGTTGCCGGGTACTTGTTGCTGTACGGAAAACGAAGAAAATCAGCGTTTTCCGTCGTCGAAGCTTGGACAACAGGAAAGGAGGAGACGGGAAGGTCAGAAGATCCAACTGCGTCGCCAGGTGTCCACCACGATGAAGGGGGTCGGGAAAATGGTTCTATTTTGGCTGTACAAAGCAACCCACCACCAGTCTTCAATTCTTCTGTTGCCTTGAGGACCTTATCAATTATCACAGCTCCGCCCTACATTGAGAATACCGCTTCGGGACTAGATGATTCAATGCCTCAAATTGAGGGACCACCACCTCGTCTTTTGGATACCACCGATACCGACTTCATTGTCTCGAGATTTGTTGAGATAGCTGGAGGACAACAGGGAAATAATGTTGGAAACGAGTGACTAATGCCCTCCCAGAATGAGAACCCGAGGAGGAATCAACACCGCGTCCTTTATCTGGAACAATGAATGTCACTGCACCTCCAAGCTACGAGGAATAATATTTTACCACGACTAGAAGTCCAATTTTTGTTCATTTCTGTGTAATCTCAATAGGTGACCGGCACCTGTATGCCGCTCTTTTTGTTCATCATTATTCCTCGTATAGTAGTTTTTGGACGCGACCGCATTCCTTCCATCAATAATACTTCAGAATCACTATACCCCTTATACCAGATAAATGTCTAATATATTTTGAAGTCATGTCTCTAAACTATTCTTCACTCCCTAATCCTTGACCACGTTCAAAATATCGCAGTGAGACATGCCGATTTGATACCAGACAGCCTTCTCCTCAGACAGCATGCTTTATCTTCCTCCCCAATAATCTAAGATACCTAAGTACGTCATACGCTTTCAAATTCAATGCATATTTTCCCAAGTCTCGCTGAAAAAGACATGCATCCAAAGGAAGATCGTTATGCAAGGTAAAAAGAAGTGATAACGGTGAGATTCGAACTCACGCCTCGAAAGACTAGTATGTTCAGGAACCTGAAACTAGCGCCTTAGACCACTCGGCCACGTTACCATTACACCTCTATCCAAGGCGAAGCCCATCGATACGGCTCCTCAGTGTGGACGAGCCAGGAACCAGCTTACTTTTACGAAGGCCACTTTTAAACGAGTCTCTGATCTCAATACATACTTCAGAGCATTTAATGAATAGTCCGCTAGGGATAATTTTCTGTAAGCTATGCTTGAAACAATCCGACGGATCACGATGATATATGCGTGGGATTTGTTTACTGTAAGCTGGGTGAATGCGAATCTGATCTGGTGAGGAAACATAAAAGCGGATACAATTATGGAAAGTTAATTATTCCTTTTTTCTTAGCAGTATGAAGCTTTAGAGCACCTGGGACACGTTATTCTGGTATTCTATACTTACTCCCAGAACACCCAAACACTTCGAATATACCGTCATCCTAATATAATGGTCACAAGATAATGACGGTATGTTATATTGAAGTTCCAAAACTTATTTGAGGAATTATTGAAAGAAATATTTCGTTGGGTCGAACTGCTACACGGTGGGAATGTGTGGCAAATTGGAACTAAAGTGTTCCTTAGCTTAGCAACTTTGCAGTATAGAAGCTAAAGGGTAGTGCAAGTTATTTCGTGAATTGTACCTTGAAAATTAATTCAACTTGCCTTGTCTATCAATGCAATCGCACTCATAATACAGTGTGCTGGAATAAATGTCTGCGTAGGCGCCAGGTTTCGACACGACTCCATCAAAGCGCGGTAGCCACAACGTGACTTGAAGACGCCATACATATTGTAAGCGGTTGGGAGTCTTACAAATCGAACTTCCCTCTCGCCTTTTACTAGAGGAAACCGTGCAAGGCTCCTACACCGACCGCATTACCTATTTTTCGAACGCTCAGTTCTTCCTGAGATATCTTCTTTTCTTTTTGTCTTTGTCTTTTTTGGCCAATTAAGAAATGGACAAAGGACGTGAGAACAACGTCAAGAGAAAATCAATATGATTTTATAGGTAAACTCTTCCAAGAATCATATTCTTACCCTCTATCTATTATGGAATGTAAATACGTGACAAAAATACTAGAGTATTTATATAACCTCACCGATTGTCAATCACCATTCCCAAATTCCTAGGAAGCCAACAAGACGAAATATAAACGCTGGGATCATGTACATAGCTGGCCTTCTCTCCCTCCTGGCAACCTAACGGACCCGGAGGTTGTGTACTAATAAGAGCTTCGTCTTCAAAGAAGGTTATTACAAGTTATGCAGGAGAATCATGAGATTAGAAAAAATGAACTCGAGGCTGAACGTAACTTGAGGCTGAACGTAACTTCAGTCTAACAAAGGAAGCGACAATTGCAACCTTCAACGTAGCCAGAAAATTTCCAAGCAAGGGTGAATTTCGGAACCATTTGGCGTTTCATCAGCAAAAAGGCAGCTGGCTACAACCGCCAACGGAGGTCCACATAGCTGGAATAGGCGGTGTAGGCTTGTAACCAAGTCCTGGTTATAGAGAGCTCTGTAGCCACTGTCTTGCATTATGTATGACTATGTTGCATTCAATAGATATGACAGTTCCTAAGGAGATCTTAGGAGGAGGGTTGTAAATTTAATCCTGTAGGTGTGGTAGTGTCTTATAGTGCTCAATAGGTACTCAGCAAAACAATAAAATGAGAAAATAATAATGATATTTATTTATTTTGTTTCCTGTTTAAGGTCCTTCAGGACCTTGCCCTATGGTAGACCATCATTTACAGGTCTGTGGTAACTACTGACGAGCACGCAATTCATGACTAAAATCATTGGCCTTAAGGTGTGCGAGTCTCCTTGAGAACGTTCACATTAAAAGATGTGTGATGGGTTAGGATCTGATATGAGTAGGTCCGGTCCATTTTCCTACTGCAGCTTCTTTAATCATTTCACTCGCCTGATTGTTCATCTGGGTTTCTTGGTGAGAGGGACTTGAATGTGTTGCTGAACCTATTCGTTTCCCCCAAGTACTTCATTAATGCCGGTGTGGCTTTCCTGCTTGAGAGCAGATAACTGATCTTGGTTGTATTTCTCCTACCCAGCTTCCTCTTCTCCACTTCTCTATCATCCTCATAGGCCTTACAGTTGATCAGTAGGTGTTTCATCGTCTCTACTGCCCTGCTGCAGTTGGGGCATGTGTCTGTGTCGGATACCTTGATTCTGTGCAGGTGATGGTTTAATCCTATGTGTTCAGTTCGAAGCTGGGTGAGGAGGCTGGCTTGACATCGTGTTAGGTTTTCCGTTAGCTTCATATATTGCGAGGACGGTGCTGTTCTGTCCACCCGTTTCATCTTGTGATAGCATGGTGACTTTCGGAAGGATATAGCAGCTAACTCGGTGCATTTCCTTATGTAGGCTGCCTTGAGTGCTAATCAGGATTTCCTTTCATATGTCTGGTGGTAGCTGTTCTGCACTTGAGGATTGCCCTTCCGCTGCTTTCTTAGCTTGTTCGTCAGCCAGTTCATTACCTAGGATCTCCATGTGCCCTGGGACCCATCAGATGGAGAGGTTTATTCTGGGGTGTGTTGTCCGCAACCTGGAGACGGCCCAGTGGATCTTATCTACCAAGTGGTGGCCTGCTTTTGGGTGGTTCAGATGCAGTGCTTCAATTGCTGCCCTGTTGTCCAGCCTTATGGATGCTTCCCTTATCCTTCTCGCCTTCCATAGTAGTTCACATCCCAGGAGGATTCCCATCAACTCCGCCTCATATACAGTGTGTTCTCCTTCTTTTCCCATACACTTCCTTATGACCTCCTTTGCCTGTCCATTCTCTAAAATGACTGCTGCTGCCCCCACACCACCTTTCATCATCGATCCATCTGTGTAGACCCGCACCCCCCACGTCAATTTTGCATCCTCCTCCTTCGCTTCCTCCTTGTTAGCAGGAATCACTACTTGTATGTTAGGCTGCCATGTTGGTGGCTTTCATATTGCCATAATGATCTCTACTTTTCTTGGCTGGATGTTGAAAGCCTCAAACATTATGTGTGTCGGCAACTTGTGTGTCTTCAGTGGCCGTCCCACCTTCTGTACATGCACAAATAGCGGATGTGTATTTGGGAGGCCTGCGAGTCACACAGCCGATCAGTGGATCATTTTGTTGAAGATGAATAATGATATTGATACATATAAGATACATATATGACTTCAATCCATGCACATAAAATGTGGCAGTGACTATTACCAGAGCATCACAGATTAAACCCAGCAGCCATATTTGTCAGGGGACAACCCTAAAATTCCAATTTTACAGTCGTCCGGACTCTGCTTCAATACAGGTCTACAAGCTTTCGGAGTCTGAGACCCCTATAGTCATAAGTCCAACACTCACTTTCCGTGGTACAAGAATGCAGATACAGTTGGCCCCGAAGCGCAACTCATCAAGTTCGTTCCATGGTTTCAGAGTCTGATCGTAGGCCCTTATTATGGCTGGAGAGCGGGAGGTTAGGGTGGATGCAGTGGCAGGTTCAGAGTCTGCATGCAGGGGTGCGGGTTAGGGTGTAGTCAGGGTGGTCCTTATGGTCTTATTCCGTTATCTCTCGTTTCCTCGTTCCTGATTTTCATGTGGTCCCCTTCTTGTGTATTTCTTGGCATCGATGGTTCCTGATTCCTTGTAGTATTTATTGGGCTCATGCTAGCAGAGGCAATCCAAGACTTTCTCTTTGGATTTCCTCTCTGCTAGGTGAGATTCCCTTTGCGTGTATTATTTCCTCTATTTTATATACTTTGGATTTCCCCTCTGCTAGCTCTGGCGTGACGTCTGCTGGAGTCTGAGGGTTGCCCTTACAATATTTGACCAAAAATATAGATACTTGCCTATCAGTAATTGACACCTGCTCCAAGTGACCAAGCTCCCTTACAGACCCAAAAAACTATGACCAGAGACAGAGGGGAGCCTGCTAGCTTCAGTGGAATATGACCCAGCAAGTATCAAACACAATAAGAGCATCCAGCAGAACAGTGAAGCCATGATGAAGCTGGAAGTGTGCATATGCAAATCATTGCATTGACCTCAGTTAGCCATAGAAGCAAAGTTTATGTAAACCCAAAGGTTGCCAGATAGGAGGCTTCAAGGATCAAGACAGCGAAGTCATTTGCATAGTAGATAGCTGTCAGATTGAACAGTAGCTCCAAGGTGCGCAGTAGTTGTACCATTGAGACAAGAAATCTAGAAACATCGGTATTGTGATTGAATGTGAACATTGACATCAAACATGGATGATGGGGGAATGCACATGGTGAACATAGACAGAAAGTCGGAGTTTGAACTTCGAACCAAATGCGAAACATCTCTCATCCGTGTCACATGTGGAACGAACTTAGCGAAATTAGGCCTCACAATCAAGTCTCCAAACTAAGCACTGCTGGAGGTGAAAAAGTAACAATATATCGATATTTTGCCTGTTTTTCATGTTATCAACCACTTGAAAGATACAGAAGATTCTCAACGCAAAGATATTGATTCCATGTCAAAACCACTGGTGGATGGCGGGATCTCAAAATTTAATATGAGTGTCATTATTGAAGGTTATTACTATTAGTGAACATTGGAATAATGTAGATTTCTATGTAAGTATTAGCATTGTGTTATATACGTTTCCAGGCCCACGACTCGGTGATGTAGGTTTTGTAGTCTCCATAGCACTTTGTAACATGGTGGTTACTCCGTAGTCTTGGTAGGTCTACTGATAATGGATTTTCCTATTTTAACCTACTGAGTCTACTTAAAAGTAGGCTGTCTACAGCTTCAGGAGGTTTTTGTTGATGTTCCCCCAGTATATTGAGTGCATCAAATCCGAGAGCCAGCCTGAGACATTGGAAGCCTGGTACCGATTAGGCTCACTGAACGGTCAGTGCAAGTGTTGATAGGACCATTGTGTATTCATCAAGAACAAAAGAACAGGAATATGGTTCAGGTTACAGAATGACTATCGTTATTTAATATACAATAAGAGTTATAGCTACTGGGAGCAGACACCAAGAAACCAGCAATGGTAATGGTAAATGCGGAATACTGGGGGACCAGGATTACAGACATACTACTTGACCGTGCACCATGACAATGAATCTAAATCATTTTAATTCTTTATTTTCAGTTGGGCTCCTCAAGCCATCTGCCCATGAGTAAAAGATAATATCGGACAAGATGAATGATGGAAGTCATAGATCTTATTTCTCTTTAAATGACATTGGAGCATGTCAATCTTTCTGCCTACTCTGAAATATGCAATCTTTTAAGGACAAGAATTTTGTGTAACACAGGAAGCACCAAGGGATTTTCTGCCAAGCAAAATGTTAAAATCTTAGATGTCAACCCATTTCTTCAGTGTTTTCCCAAACATTGATGGAAAACCAAAAGAAAACCAATATTTATTAAAGTTTTAACACAGTTCATGGGAAAATACTGAAGAAATGGGGTGCACTTTTAAGGTTCACTCAGGATAAGGAACAATTGGAATATGAACATGAGGCATGGGTGAGGGCTGGAAAGATGATCAGGAAAGGCATGAGAGAGATATGCGGTACACGCACATTGGAGCTAGGGATATCCTCCTATTTGCAGCTCCTTCCGCTGGATCCATGACATCCATCCGAAATATATATATTTCGACACATGCACTATAGACAGCAGAAGTGTGAACATAGGGATATACGCGAGATGTTGTTGCAAGTCACAAACACAACCTAAGACACAGCGATATTAGTGGATCATATCACTAATGGCAAAGGTTAACGAGACAGACCGTATCATCAAGGCTTAAATATAAATAAAGTCTCTTTGTCTCCGAATACGAACCCACAATTCGGATGTGTTGGTGAATGGCATAGATCTGACATCGGATAGAGTTGGTGGGGTTGACATGCTTTCTGGAAAAAAGGAGTCAAGAGAAGATCAAGGAAGGCAGGAAGCAATATGGTGGGCTCTGGTTTCGGACCGGTGTTAGAAACGAAACTGGTCTGTGGTGAGAAGTTGGATGTTGACATGGAGGTGAAATGATGCTCTCCTTCATTCCGACATTTGTGCAGTTGAGATGAGCAAGAATTATCTGCCAAAATGCAGTCAGAATATGGCATCAAGGGCATTTGTTGAATTGGACGTACTGTGCTAATCACACATCAGGCCGAACTTCATATCCCATGAATAGTCTACCAGACGTAATAGGAGAGTTTCATGGTCATGCAACGTCCTAGCTGACACTTTATTATCGAGCGAGGACATGTTGTGGTTGTTGCTGCACTGCGTGAAACGACAGGGTAAGTAGGGTTGTATAGTGAATGAAATGGACAGGTTCAGATGTACAGACTGGCGATAGTCAAGTATAGAGGGACATAGCACACATAACACATTCAAGCAGGATACTTATAATGAGTTGTAGCTGCCAAATGCATGTGAAATAAGTGATGCAGGCACTGGACAGGGACTTGATGTTAAGATTTATAGTACTGCAATATAACAATATTAACTAATAATGTGTGAGCTGTTGAATAATGAAATAACAGGAAATTGACTTACCCTTAGTGAATGGGGAATTCACTGAGGGAGAGAAGGGTGCAGTACCCCACTGAATCCCCTTGCAGCTACGCAAGGGCTTTTTCCACTCCTTATGAAATGGGCATCTGTAACATTTATTTGTGTGGATGGATATGGATTGACCACAAACCCTCGTAAGCATCCAGAAATAGTCACCTTGCATAACGACAAATGTCTAAATACCTAAATATTTATACAAGAAAACATACATTGACCATGTAAAAAGATAACCCCTAAACCCAAATAAACATTATAATTAGAAACAATAAAAGAAAACAATAATGGGATAAACACTGATGGCACATCACCTTCTAACATGGTTTGAAGAAACAATGTCGAAATCCATCAAATAATTTTTTCCATCACCATGATAAAATTTTTACCATAAGCTTAGAAGAAGAAAAAAAAAGTTAGACTCACCTATCCCAAGGATGCTCTGTAAGACATAAACCTTGCCTAACTTGGTTGAACAGCTCCTTGTATTCTTCTACATCAGGAAAGCTGAATATGGCACCTATTTTTTCATGGCAGCCTTCCATCGTAGATAACAGTACTGACCTTCAGCAGAGAGATAATGTCAATACTACTTTATAATAACGATTTATTGGATGAAAAAACATTTATTGGCACCTCACATATTTTTATAATAGGTAGGAATGCTCGAGTGAGGCGTCTGAAGGTAGTGCTATGGAAGGCACCATTGTTGTCAACAAAGTATGGGAGCTAGTGACGCTATAGTTACTATAATCTACTCGAATCGGTTGAGTTTGCGTGTAACAAGGAGGGGCGGCGGTGTAGGAGATACTCGGCGCTAAGCACCATCCAAACAGATTAATTTTTTGATAACCATCCTAAATGGGAAGCGAGAGGAAAGAGATACAAAAATGGTGTGCAACATGAGAAGAGAGATACAACACAGCTTGTCACACGATTTTTTGAAAGAGAAAGGGAGCGGGAGTAATACAGTGAGAAATACATATAGATAATAGCGGAACGGGAAAAATACATGTAGATAATAGCAAGAAATAAGAATTAGAGGCATGAGGTGGAAATCTAGGGTGCAGCGAGTGGGAGAGCGAAAAAAGGCAGAAGAGCGGCGCGGGAGGCTAGCGAGCCTCAGTCAGTGAACGGATTCCTCGGCAGCAGTGAGGAACGTACATTGTGAGGTTTCAGCGGCGAATGGGATAGCGGCGGTAACCCTCTCCTTTCTCCTTAAATTAGGCAGCGGGTGAACCCACAAGGCTGCGCATACCGGTGGCTGCCAATTGCACGCCACCTGCGCAACCTTGAACCCGACTGCTCTAAAAGTATAAGGAGAAAGGGAAATAGCGGCGCGGGTCAGTGCGATGACGTAATAAGCGTCTCGCCCGATTCGCTCTGTGTAAACATAAGTTTAAACTCAAAATAATGGCAATTATAGCATTTGCCAACTTTCCTGATGTGGAACATATTGAAGTTCCGAATGAGCCACTAAGTGAAGAAGCGGTATAATGAGAGGAACAAAATCATCCGCAATCATGTAATAACTTGATAAGATCAGGGATTTCAAAACTTGAACATTGATCTCTGCTTTGTTTGAAGATCCCCAACCTGCCATGTTGTAGCGAAAGTTGACTTTCATGGCGGTATCCAATTGTAAATCCGTTTAGGAATAAAATCAACAGGGAGATCAATAATTCAGCTTTTTCCATTCCTAATCTTACGATAGCGTTATGCAAACACCGAACGAGCATCCAATTAGACCGGAATTTCCGAAAAAAACTCATGCTATTTCATGCCGTTTGGTTAAATGGTATTATACATAACTCTCTGCTAAATTTTGAAGTTTATTTCCAATTTCAAATGAAAACTTGGCTTTGTTCGCGACAACATCACCGCAAGGGGTTTGCCTCCGCGAGGCATCTAGTATGCGTGAAGGCTTACTAATCATCCTTAGTAATTGACCCTAATCCTAACTCTGTATTCTTAAAACATGAATACGCACCTAAGAGAGGACCAAGGGTAAACAAGTTGTTAGAATGCATAGTGAGAATATGAATAGAGTTCCAACGAAGCGATTGACATGAATTGTGCACGCCGTGACTAGCGACAAGCGTCGGAGTTAGCGCGTCCATGAGGACCCACTTACGTCAGTACTCAACAGCTCCGTTTCCACGTCGATGGATATGCAGCGACCAAGACAGCTGTTCGACTGTCCTGAGGAAATAGTCGAGTTTATCATTCTTGATATTCCGAATCCATCAGATCTTCTTCATCTCGCTCTTGCTTGCAAGGCCTTATGCAAGCGTATCATCCCTTATCATATTCAATTTCGAATCCTCAAGCTCGGCTTGGGCTATGTTCCAGGATGGCTACTCGACATACTCACACAACATGCATCATTATTATCGCGATATAGGACTGCCGAATTCACTATTGCGCGGTTCTCTGAATATCCGCTTTGCTTGCGTCCGACCGCATCCGACTTGCTGGGATTTATAGACTACCCCTACCTAGATTTGGTGGATGTTATCTGGCAATCATTATCCTTGGTCTGTCACATGACGAATCTAACAAGTCTCGTTATGAAGACAACTAATCCTTCAAGTTTCCTCCCTATCCTGTGCCTCCTATCGTCGTCGACACCTTGTTTGACTTTTTTCGAATTATCTCTCTATTCAGTTTCCGAGTCATCCATAGCGAAGGAGATCGACCAATTGATGGTGTGCTCATACTCATTGTGGATGATTATCTCCTTGCTGACCGTGTTTTTACCATTCCAATAGCCGGCATGCAATCCCCTTCGTCGTCTCCAACACATACGACTCATCAATCTGTGCTTTGTTAAAGATCCGACAAGGCACAATGATGCTCAACTCAATCGACTCATACCAAGCCTTTCGAACCTTGAAGTCTACTTCGTCCACCCCCCGAACGACTTCTTAGACTTGTTTCAGCGGGGTAGCTGGCCCTGCCTTTCATCCATGTTCATCTGGATGATGTTACCCATCGATACTCCACATGATGCATCCTCTATATTTAATTCATTTTTTAAACGACATCCAAAGATCGTAGC
>KN837208.1:240218-252201 GCA_000827215.1 Sphaerobolus stellatus SS14 | reverse complement strand
TTCACGATTACGATTACTACCGCTATGGTGGGTTTGGGGGGCGTTATCGAGAGAGATCTAGAGAGTAGGGATCTGGCAGCCCTCCGTCATTGTATTTATTTTATCTTTGTTTTGTCTTTCTCATATGATTTCAATGAGCGTGTTGTTTTTTTGCCAGCTATTTCCAGAGAAAACCTACTGAGTCTGGAAGTGCGAGTCTGAGATTTCTTCCAGCGCCTTATATATAATAGCGGGTTATAGCAGTGCACCCTTTTTACTCATCAAGGATTTAAAAGAAAATGAGCCCTTCAGTGGAATTCGGGTGTGCTAGAAAAAAGAAAAAATCAGCGCAACAAAAAACGTATTCCGACACGGGGAATTGAACCCCGGGCTATCGCGTTCCACATGAGAGGCGATAATGTTAGCCACTACACCATATCGGATTGATACAGAAAGACAATTAGCCGGTCTCAACACATACCCACGTTGTGGACCATTGTAGACATCGGCTGAGTTTGATTGGAGTTCGGGTCTTAAATCAACTGGTGCCTTTCTGGATGACCTTTGCCAATTTCAGGACCATATTATCCAGTTACTATACCGCCTTCAGTTATAAAGTTGTGCGTAAGTATTTTACTGTTCGCTAAGTCGTGATGGCTCCCACATGAACTCAGGGAACACCGGTGCAACATCGAGCATGGTACGTGTCTCCATGGCGTCCCTAGTTGGCTCTTTTGCGTGTTCACTTCCGGAGTACGCATTGCAGCTCTTACAGTTACACCAGTATATATCCATGGACGGTCCTTGCCGAATCTGAATAGCGAACAGAAATAGCTGCGCCAATGTCACCGAGTCTGAAGATCATTCAGTCAACAAGGACACTATATCTCCTTTTCAGCTCCATCGTGTCCGATCTCTATATACCATTAAAGCAAGTAAGGAATTCTGCCATTGATCTCAAGCATTGATAAAACTACATTTACAGCCGGTTCGCTATGGCTATTCATTTACAGCTGGTGTTCGCTATGGCTATTCATATCCCTATTCAAATTGTATGACGTTTGCACGCACTTCGGTTTGATGCACAACTCAATCCAGTTGGTGTAATGCGGGGACGCAGTCGATTCTGTTACGTCTCTGCATATCTGGCCGAAAGTGTGCCCGAGGAGGAAACAAACGTCCCTGATACGGCCTAAATATCATTTCAAGGACAGAGACTTTGATGAGCTCCTTCGGCCAGCCCATCTCCGCGGATACCTGATCTCCTTGGATCTGACCTTCATTTGAATTTCAACAGAATCATGCGAACAGTTAAGATCAAGTGCATTCAGGGATATACTAACATTCAGTCAATACCGATTGATAGGTTGGCTTCTAGCCTATCCGTGGGCTTCCGAGGCGAAGAACCCGATGCTGCAATGAATTAACTCGAGCCCAGCGCTAATGCCAATGTTTAGACCAACGTGGAGCGGAAGCACCTATTGCACAGGTTGATCCTCTCCGCGATACCAACTCGCTACAGCCGGATTGCATGGCCCACCCGCAGTAGGACATTTAACTGGAAAGTAAAGGTTGCATCTAGTTAGATTGCGTACCCTTTCTGAGTCTGTTCCGCTCTTAGGCACGCACAGGCATATTTAGAGGCGTCACACAAACGACCTATTTTCTCTGCATCCTATCTCCTACCCTTCACCACCATGTCGTCGATAAAGCGGGAGAACTCCCTCACGCAAAGCTTCTCTGCAGATATCGCCTCGTCATCCGATTCCAAGGTGTGCATCATGCTAAACTCGCGGCCGTCGCTGACACCATCTGCAGGAAGAGGTCAAGGAACAGCCACCGATTACATTCCCTGACGGCGGGCTACGAGCATGGCTGAATATACTAGGGTGTTTCTTACTCTCGTTTAGTTCCTATGGTAAACCTATTTTATGCATCATGTGCGCGATACGACACTAATTACCTTTCAGGGCAACTCAACGCATTCGGCGTGTTCCAAACATATTATGCTGAACATCAACTCAAAAACCACACTGCCTCCGAGATCAGCTGGATTGGTAGCATCCAACTAGTGCTGACATATTTCAGTGGCGTTATCCTCGGACGTGTCTTCGATATTTACGGTGCGAAGGTGAGCATACTGCCTCGATCTATCTTGCTGATCACAATTAACATATGTACAGGGACTCTTGATCACAGGCTGGATCCTTTCGGCAT
Organism: Sphaerobolus stellatus SS14; assembly: GCA_000827215.1. NCBI lineage: Eukaryota > Fungi > Basidiomycota > Agaricomycetes > Geastrales > Sphaerobolaceae > Sphaerobolus > Sphaerobolus stellatus. Next base: position 250,005 of record KN837208.1, on the reverse strand, counting down.
TCTGTTTGATGATGTTGTCTTTATCCTCTACGTATTACCAGATACTTCTCTCCCAAGGCGTGGGTTTGGGAATTGGAATTGCTATCCAGTATGTGAATTATCCCTCCATTATTATCCATGACTAAACGAATATGCAGATTTTATCCTCTGGTGAGCCATTCGTCCCCTAAATCCTGATATTGCCGTCTAACTGCCGCAGTTGGCCGTACCGTCCCATTGGTTCCGCTCGAGACGTGCCATAGCTCTGGGAATCGTACGTTGTTTAAAAGAGCGTCTACGCCCTTCCTGATCCCTATATTCACCCTCCAGGTCATCGCCGGGTCAAGTCTCAGCGGTATTATTTACCCCATTGTCCTCTCACGGTTATTCGCATCAGTCGGATTTGGATGGACTGTCCGAATTCTGGCATTCATTAACTTTGGATGCCAGGCAGTTGCGATACCCCTCGTCAAAGAGAGACTCCCCCCTCGCCTCGGGCTTCCATTAGTAGATGTCCAGGCTTATAAAGAACCGACGTTCTTATACCACTGCATAAGTGGATTTCTCGTTGCATTTGGCAAGTCCGACTCTATACTGGCAGATTAATAAATTGACTCCGATTTCAGCTCTTTATACGCCGTTCTGGTATATTGAGATTTTCTCACTACAGAAAGGCGTTAATCCGAATCTGTCATTCTATGTTATATCCATTATGAACGCGGCGGGCCTTTTAGGGAGAGTTATCACAGGATATCTCGCGGATAAGGTACGATGCTTTCCCGTTTTGTGGACGTTTAATTGAGGATCGTGATAGTATGGGCGGTTCAACACCGTGATTCCCATTACCTTTCTCTGCGGCATCTCCTCTTTGGCCATCTGGAGCACTTCTACGACGGTAGCAGAAATCATAGTGTTCGCAGTTATGTACGTCTTTTTATCATCTTCCTAATTCTGCAGCTTCTTATTGCGAATATGCTCCAGCTTTGGCGCAACGTCCGGTAAGGGGAATCCCAGCAAAGTTGATGGCACACGCCCTGATCCCATTTATAGCCTCATATTCCTCCATCGCTGCCAGCTGTGTCTCCCAAATAACCATGGAACCTTCACGCGTAGGGGCTCGTACAGGGATGTTCTTGTGAGTTTATTGTTTATGCATTTTGATCCTGCTTTGACCATTTCACTTGAAGACTTTGTCTAGCCCCAGGTATCCTAACGGGGCCTTCTATTGCTGGAGGTAAACCATTTCAGTGATGATCTTGCGATGTATCTGATGTGATTCTTAGCTATTCTCGGAACAAGTGGCCACAGCAACTTTTTAGGCCTGCAAATTTTCGTCGGCGTGCTATTGATCGCAGGAGGAGTCGCAGCTGTGTTTGCTCGTTGGAGTGGGGCTCCCAAGCTTTGGACTAAATTCTAGACACTTTCAAATTCTGAATACCGTATGTGTACTATGCTGTCTGTTTTCTTTTTCTTGTTCATATTGTAAGAAAGTAAAGTAAATGTAACATCGTTGTGCGAGTGTAGGTTATTCGTCTTTCAGTGCACAACAAAATATAATGTGTTATTTGCTCCATGAAACTGGAGAAGCAAAAAGCAATGTGCCCACCGCGGGGTTGTTCGGTATTGTAGATAATCCACAACGAACTGATTTGACCACTGATCGATGGGCACTTGTGAAAGGGAACACTCCATTGCATCTGTGCCAGACGGCGAGCCTATCCTTGATACCAGACATCATCACTTCGTAGGCTTTCAATAATATTCATAATTTAAAAGGACCACATCGATTCCAATTCAAAATATTTTATTAGACTGGAACATACGGCTCCCCACTGCTTTACTCATTTGGAAGCTGGGAGGGAAGTACTGGTTGTGGCGATTCACTCGGCGAGGCCAGCAAAAATAACAAAAAGTGATGTGCCCACCGCGAGTCGAACGCGGGGCTGTTCGGCATTATAGATAAACCACAACGAACTGATTTAACCACTAATCGATGGGCACCGATGACGGTGTAGAATAGCCTATCGACCCAATTACATACTTCACAAGCGTTTAGAACTGGAAAAGGAAAGGAAAACTGCCTTTCAAAAATTCGAAGAAACATCTCGGAAACAATTGAGAGCAGTACGCTCGCCACCAGCAATAACAAAAGAACAGTAAGAGTACTGTGCCCACCGCGAGTCGAACGCGGGGCTGTTCGGTCTTGCAGAAAGTCCACAACGAACTGATTTAACCACTAATCGATGGGCACTTGTTAAAATATACAATCTGCTGCATCGATTCCCGCCGTGCGAGATGTCTTTGAGCTGATTCAGAACGGAATTCCAATCCAAAGCATTCACCCTGTAGAATGATTACTTTCTTCTCTAGGAATTTTCATGTCATGAACGTAAATGAGTATATGCCAACATGTCTTGTCCACCGGTGAGCAATAGGAGTCTTTGCCTTCAACATATCGCCTATAACCATTAGTTCATTCAGCGACATTTCTGCGCGGTAACGCGGATTCAGCGGTAAAAGCCAACCAGTTGCATCTGTTGTTATTCCAAGCCCCGCTGCAGGAATAAGGTTTAAATAATTAGAATGCATGGAATAATTTTTGAATTCTTAGACCCTGTCAAAAATAGGACAGGGTGTCTTATCTTCGATTGAAATTTCCCCCAAAGGCAAAAGATGAGTAGTGAATCGAGACGATGACATTTCACGTACTTCTGAGTTACCCGATATCTCTTGACTCCACTCCATTAACTACCTTAGATATTGATACTTGCTTTCAAACCTCAAAGGGAAGAACAAGTTGATCCTCCGTTGCACGTTAACTGCCTAATGCAGTGTCATTGTACTCTCTGTTGGGATCATGTACTCTCTGTACCTAAGAACAGCCTAACGAAATGGGTATTTAGTCAAATAATATTGATATCTCAGAAGAGCTCCGAACATAGGAAGGAAGGAACCTCCACGCCCAGGAGCCTCCGTACCTCCCTCCGGCTGTCAAAACCATGACCAGCCGGTTTAAGATCGATAGAAGCAGCAAGTAGCAGGATCCTATGGATATGTCAGGACGTCCGTAAGTAATTGTCGGGGAGACTGGACGGGTTATAGCCATTTGGACATTCAGGACGTTCAGTGGGCTTCGTGTCAGTGGAAGTATTCTTCTCGTTAATTGGAGTTCTGGAGAGGTTGACAGGGAGTTTGCCATCTGATTAGTACGTTGGGAAGAAGGACTGCCAGCGAACCATCACCTACAATTAGTGCCTAAAATAAAATGTTTTTTACGTACCAATGAATCAACGTCCGGTTCAGCGAATGCTCATCTTGGAAGGATCATACGATACTTGGCATGTCGTCCAGAACACAAATCGGTTTGAACCTGAGAAACACAAAGACATAATGCCTCACGAATCCGCACAGCAAAAGTTGACGAGAGTGGGATTTGAACCCACGCCCCCGAAGAGATGAGATTAGATTGTAAAGGACCTTAGTCTCACGCCTTAGACCAACTCGGCCATCTCGCCTTGTGACTTAGGAAGTTTACGGATGGTCTTGGGATTTCGGGCGGCTAGTATTGGCCTCATGGATAATGGGACGATAATGTAAAGGAAAAGCTAACTGTCTTGATCATCTTGATTTGTTGAGATCCGCATAGGGTGTTTAATATCATACTGTATACATCGGAGGTAACCTAAGTATGAAACGATCACTTCACAAGTGCGCATCTGCGTGTTTGTAACGACGAGGGACGAGGTCAACAGTTGACTAAGCAGAGAAGTGGTATTCGTGGGAAGAAATGTAGATACAGGTATTACTGGTGTTGACTACGCGAGGAAACAATGAACAATCGAGCGGACCTTATATACATGAAAGACGAACAACATGAATAATTAGAAATAGCATAATTCCATAATTAACCCGTGATCTGCAGGACGAAACTGAACGGCCGAATACGGATGTAAGCTGCGGAGTGACTCGGAGCTTGAACGAGTCACAGTGTGATTCGGGTAACGGTTAGCATAGCTACCGTTACAGTGTTCAGGGCGTCCGGAGCGGAGGAAGGTCGGTCTTGGATCGTTGGCGGTCGGATGCTATCGAGTAAAGATGTTGGAATACGAACATTGGCGCTGTGTATCTGGTATGATATGTATTGCCTGTGGCGAAGATGTCAGTGTCGTTCATTATTGAGCATGTTACAGGCCACGTACCTAGACATAGTCTCCTTCGTCTGGGATCCATGTAGTATGACCGACAGCAAAGGAACAAGCACATAAGGAAGATACCTATCAGGCTGAATAGTGCAAAGAGGAGCTAAGACAAGACAGGTAGCAACCCTAGAAGTAAGGCCGACCCAAGTTACCGCAACGCGGGTATGCACCTCCTTGCTTAACGAACCAAACACCCACGATAGGAATAGCGCCTCTGAGGCATCGATCCACGATGTTGAGAGATAATAGGCCGAAACAGCAAAACAATCCATACATTGATCGATAAATATACACCATACATGATCCAGAATACACCTAACACAACGAAACTCTAAGAATACCCGATCCAAATTACACTCCAACATAGATCCAGCAACACTATACCATCGCACCAACAAGATGCTTATCCAGTCCAGACATCCTAAGAACAAACACTCAAGCGTCAGCACATCGTCACAAAGGACTTGGGCTTGGGCAAGACATACCGGACCAGGCATCTCATAACTCGCAGGATAAGGCGGATAGATATTAATCAAAACACCAGGCTCATACCCCGAATACGCGCCCGGGAACGCCACCTTCGGTCCCGGCTCGCCATTCCCGCCATTAACGACCTTGACTTGGCCGCACGAGATGAAGGACTATAACAAACGCGCAAGTAAGGCTCGACCCAAGCCACAGAACTGCAAGAAGGAAGACGCACCTCAGTCCCACCGTAGGTCTCCGCAAGGTGCAACGCAATGTTCTCGAGGCGCACGAGGTATTCGCCGTCGGGAAGGTTGGGCGGGATGGTGAAGGTTACACGGTCGATACCTTGCGCGGGGAAGCGCATCGAGTTGCCACCGTCGGTTATGGCGGGGAGTTCGTACACCTAGTGAAGGAGGGACGTCAGAAGAGGCTTTGAAAGATATGTGAGCGGTGGGAGACGAACTTTGAACCAGACCTCGCCGTCGCCGTCCCAGTCGGCGACGTTGCCAGGGGCTTTAGCCATGTAGATGTTAATAACCTACGCGTATAAGGATAAATATGAGCCTGCGAAACCTAAAGATGGTATAGAAGGGCCGTGCTTACGCCAGCGTGGTACAAGCTCTGCTCAGCCTTGAACCCGAGGGTCGAGCCAGCCGAAACGGTGACCGTCTCTGACGGCTCGTTGATCTCAGTGTTGAAGCAGCGGAACTCAGGCCCTGTCACGCCTTTGACCTAGATCGTAATGAAGCAGATATGAGGATATGGACGCTATGGCAGTTCGGGACGCTACGCACAGGAATACGGGATTGCCAGTTGTTGGTGCGGCGGACATATTTCCAGTCGCCAGTCACTTCGTCATTAACGATGAGATTTGGGAACGTATCTGGAAAAAAAGGGGGTATCTTAGTGGATATGAAGCGCAGAAGACGGTAGGGACGTACAGTGCGCCACAGCACCAGTGATATAAGCCGCAGCGGCGACCACAAAGAAGAATAGCGATTTCATTACGACTCTAGAGATGTCACCAGGACGAGTAAACGAAGTTGTACTTGAAGATGGGAGGGTAGTAGGAGACGTGAGCACAACGACCCGGTCGACGTTTCGAGTAGAAATAGGCCAGCCAAGACGTGAAGAAAAAAATGTTTGTCTGCGCATCGCGTAACGCCCATTGACACCCTTCTGCAATCTCTGCCCTCCAGCTCATCGTGTCTCGCCTGCATCCCTTGAATCCCAACCGAAACACGCTGTCAAGTTATCGCCAGGAAGTTCTCAGCATCCTGTTTTGGCGTGTTTGTCGTGTTCCCCGAGCGTTATCGGATGTAAAAGAGACAACGCCCTTCTACAATCACTGCCCTCCAGCTCATCGTGTCTCGCCTGCATCCCTTGAATCCCAACCGAAACACGCTGTCAAGTCATCGTCAGGAAGTTTTTAGCACCCTGTTTTGGCGTGTTTGTCGTGTTCTTCGAGCGTTATTGGATGTAAAAGAGACATGGGGGTGAAAAATGTTGGAGGTGTCGGCGGGAGGAGTGTTAGAGAGTGTTGGCCAAGGACGCCGTGAAGAGAGCCACAGTAGACGCGCAGCTGGCCAAGGACTCGTTTGTTCGGGAGATGCCGCGTGGTATTCATTGGCGGATTGAGTCTCGTGATCTGCGACCGAACGCGTTTCCAGGCAATTTTATTCCATTGCGCTATGGCAGCGATGCAAATAGTCTTTTTTTTTTGTCTATCAGATAATCGAGATATTTTCCTTTCATTTTCATAGACTCTGATTACAATGTTGCGTAGCGAAGAAGGCTTCCATTCCCCTGAATCCTTGAACAGGAAGGGATATGCGCCTACCCAGAAGTAAGCTTGTTCATAATTTACGCGTCATTGATGGAAAAATGGATTGAACTCATTGCCTTCCTTTGCTGGAGCTCTCCGCTTCCATGGAAAGAAGGGAAGCCACACGTGAATGTCTAGGTTGACCGTGTCAGGCCGTGTCGGACAGCATGATATGTCCAGAAGAGCTCCACATAAACTCAAACGGCCATCAAACTACTACTATAGCTTCTGTGCTGGAAGACATGGGTGATATATATCCAGGTTTAGACTCAGAAGATGAAGGGGACATTATTCCCTTGCTAATGTGCGTGTTTTTCTTCATATGCGCACGTTAACTTGAAGGTACAGTTTACGTTAATAACTTGCGTCCCAGCCGTAAAGGAAGTCGCTTGTAAGGATTCAATATTGAAACAAGGTAAATAGTACATATTAGATATTTCTGTCCAGTCAATGGAAAGGAACGTGATTAGGTTTTATATAATGTCTGAACTTGAAGTAAGCATCTATGAGGGTTGGGAGTCCCGCCGATATCACATGGTGTTCCTACTGTAGTCGTAAAACGCGATTTAGGTATAATTAATAATAATTAGACATGTTTTACTCACAAATTACTTCTACAGGGCAGAAACGCAGGCGCAGGCATCAATATCATCGTGGAAATAGATGACTGAGTAGCCTGACTAGAATCGGAGAACGCATCGCTAAAATCTCTAGAATGAAAAATAGTCGGACTATATAGTCCATTGAGGGATGCAGCAGAGTTAACTGGGTGTTTTCCTTCCGATAAGGATAAAACGTCCGGATCTTCATACTGATATTGATTCCCCAAGGAAATAACTCCCCGCGATTGCTCATGCCGTATCGCTGGAGGAATTCCGCTCCGCCGGCGATACATATCCAACGGTGGAATACGCGGTGGGCGAAAGACGTATCCGTTTCGCCGTTTGATAAATATGCATGTTATAAGAAGGAGTATCGCTATTGTCCCGAAAATCCCGCCGAGTACGCCCCCCAGTATACGACGTTTGATATTGTGCTCGGCGGTCGTAGTGGCGGATGTCGCGCTGGGCAGTAGTGTAGAAGTCGTTAATGAAGCGGTTGGAGCATCGAAGATTGGTGTAGAGCTTGAAGGAGTGCCAGTCGAGGCAGAATCACTGGCAGGTATCCCAAACGTCGTCGTACTCGATGACAACTCGGAATCGAAAGCACCAGAAATGCCAGCCGCACCAGGATCCAGTGACGGAACAGGAAAAAATGGAAGGGTAAGGGTAATAGGACCACTGCCACTGGCATGGCTAGTGAAAGCTTCAAATACCCGTCTTCAATACAATTAACAACGAAAGGCATAGACAATACTCACAAGCTTGCCTCTCCACCTTCTCCCCTTCACCCAAAAACACTAACTCGCGCGGTACGAAAGGCATGCCAGGCAGGAATTTTCAGCTACGTATGAACCACGATGGTAGAGCAAGAAGTCAAACTTCCCAAGGCATCTAGGAGGTGTCAGCTTGTATAAGTATCAAGAGGCAAGGCGATTAAAATACCGGGAGAAGATGCAGGATGAGTAATTAGTGCCTTAGTCACCTGGAAAAATGTGCCACTGAAGTAAGAGCCCGGGGCAGTTAGTACCTTGTTAGTGATGCACGACGGGTGCCTCGTCAGCTGATGGACTGTTACCTTCCCCTTCAAGCATCGTTCCAACACACCATATTTGCAGCCACGGGATTGATCCATACAGGAGCTTGATGCGTCCAATTTAGACAACCTTCAGCATTCCAAGTCCTAGACGCTAGATGGTATCGACGCAGCCAATGGCTTAACACTCTGTTCAGTGTTATACCCCATGCGGCTGAACTCCTTGAATCAGCAAAGCAACACATTGCCCATTAAATACAACCCTATGCTCCAATCTCGATCGTCCACCTCATTGGAGAAAGAAGTAGTGCAGAGAATAAGGATCTGAGGTGGCTGAAGGAAAAGGTTGAAGCGAGAACTCAGAAGATCAGTGACAGTGATATCAATACATATGTCTTAATTAACAGCTCCTGTCAATGCAGTGTTCCGGATCAAAGACTGATAGGATCTTTCTCCTATGTAACAAACGGACGCATATTCCGGATTCGTGCATGCTATGGTTATATATAGCTGACCAGTATCGTCCTTCCATGCTTCGAGAACGTTGACTTCCAGTCAGTATGCGTACGCTATTTCGGTGTGCCTACAATCTTAAAAGGACTTCCAGTCAGAATTTGACAGGCTCCATGGAAATTCCGTCGACGGATTGAGGACTCTAATAGCTAATCATGATCTGCGTGCGAGATAGCCAATTAAATATTATCAATAATCATTCCAAATCGATGATAGCCTTCCAGTACTGTCTTCCATGCTCTGTATGCTATTTTTATTTTCTCTGTACCTAAGATCTCAAAGCTCTTTCCAGTCAGTATGAAGACGTGGGCTTGACAGGCTTCACGGAAATTCCGCGACGGATCCGGAGTGAGGATAACAGAATCATGATCTGCGTGCGACATGGCCAATTAAAATATTATCTGGCAATGGGATTTGGTGGGGATTTGCAATGGTTCAACTATCAATGACGGCGACCTAATTTTTGAAGGACGTGGCATCCAATTTTGGAATGATTGTTCTTCGATACGAGACTCGGAATTAGGTACTGAGAACGGATACTACGGTCTAACCATAGAACATCAGGAAAGTTGACAAAGTCTGTGTAGCGCTATGTAGTCTATATAGCGGTTTTTTGCTGTGTAGCTCAACTAGCGACCTAGTACTTATATAGCCACTCTAGCAGCCCTAGCGAGAGCCTTGTCGACATAGTTGAGTCCCAGCTCAGCAGCTACCTAGTGCTATATAGAGCGACACTGAGCCATCAGCGGGCTTCTACCAATCTAGCTCTCTTTTGTAGTGGGCATTTCTTATTTCTTCGAGGATTACTAGAACAAATATAATGTATTAAGAGCATAGCTACATACACTAATGCTAAAATAACGAGAATACAAAAAGTAACTACTAGTACTATAAAATGAACAAATAGTAAAATGCGAGAGTGGGGTCGTTGCAAAGATCTTGGGTTTACTTGTTGAAACCAAGAACTAGCTGCGGCACTTGAAATCAATAATAATTCGAAAAAGAACATATAATTCAACTCATCTTTATACCATTACCAAGTTGTAACATCCAAATAGCCTCCACTTAAACCTCCCTAGTCGATGTTCCGTGACTACTAGAAGTAAAGAAAATATTAGTAAAGAAATCCTGCCAGTAGATCAGCAGATTAGACGTTAAGATGTGCCAG
>KN837208.1:170487-196955 GCA_000827215.1 Sphaerobolus stellatus SS14 | reverse complement strand
CATCCTACTCAAAATTATAACATCACACTCACCTATCCCACCATTCTAATAGCTCTTTTACGTCTTGTTCGAAATCAGGGTCGTTCAGAAACTTCATTATATGCCAATAGAATGTCGTTTGACAGAAGGCGCCACCAGACCTAATATTGGACTCGCCGGAAGAAAGGGCGAAACGGACCTGACCAATGTCAGCTAAATGAAAGATAAGAGCGCTATCTGAGGTGTTGCGTACCTGAGCAGCCACATAAGCAATAGAAGATCGCGTTACGTTGTACATGTTGTGCACTGACGCATTGCAGCTGCTACTAGGTTCCGCCTTGCCTTTGCTAGGATACCACGCACTTGGTCCTAGAAAAATAGCTTTATAAGCCTGCCCTATGTCAGTTATTTTAAATGGATATCATCGTACAAAATCACGCACCCATAAAATTAATTCTCCCCGTAGTATTCCTTTGCATAAATCCTCAGGGTCATATTCACCTTTAGGATAAAAGAAGAGTGGCCATGCAGCCGTTGACGCCATCTGAGGAGTTGCAACCAGGTCGGCCTTGACTCTTGTTGTAATATATGAGTACAATTTTTATTAAAAATATGGGTCAGCACTTACTTCGGATCTTTCCAGTCCATACTACATGGACACAGAAGCCCCCCAAAAAAATCATGACGGAAGCCCCGGTTTGTTTTCCGACTTGCTTGCAAATTAGCAGCAGCGGTTGGCTCCTCAGGATATAGTTCCCTGACCATTTCGGTGATTTTGAACTTGAGGCTGCAGGTGTCCGTGGAGCGTGCAGCATTCTGACCCGACTTCATCTGAAAGACCTCAAAATCTATGAAACTGATGAAAGATAATGATATGACATTACCTTTAGGAGGATCGGTTCAACTTCCTCTTTGGTCTTGTTGGCTACCTCACTTGCGAAATCCGGAAAGTGGTCCAGTATAAGTAAATATGAATCATAATCACGATGTTGTCTGTATCAGAGGGTTTATGAGCACGTCTCTATCCCAAATAGAAAGACTTACTCATCAGAAAGTCCGGCTAACTGTGTATGACCACTCTCGACACGGCGATGCACAGACGCGATCTTTGGCATATGTGTGAATCCATTGAAAAGTCGCATAATGCCCCGCCCCCACTTCTTCCATGGATCCTCAGCCGGGGTGCTGGATAATGGAAAATAATCATTAGTGTGCCGTGATAGAGAGATGACAGGAATAGGCCATACGGTTTCTTACGTCCATTTTTATCATGTCCGTCATCTGGTTCGTCCCCCTCCTTACGCTGCCTTTTCTCACCACTAGAAGAGCTTGAGGATCGAGGTGACTGAGGGCCATCAGAACTTAGGGATGTGAAAGAGCTACCAGATGCGGTCAAGGCTGTCATACTGAAAGTAATGGGAGGATGGATGAGGGACGAAGCTGAGGAAAAATGTAGCTTTGTCCAGTTTTTATTCTTGTTTAATCGATGGATTATGTAAATTGTGATCAGTCTTGAGTGATCGACGCAACTGTAATTCGGCTCCACTGATTCCGATATCTGATAACATGTATATATGCTCTGGAATAATGTCTTGTAAATAACAAAATGTGTTTAATGAATAACGCAATGCTTCATGTTGTAAAGGTGCGGGAGCTATGTGTCGGGTGATGTGTCGGGAGTGGAGAGCGGGCGACGACAAACATGGTTACATAGCGCCCGCCTCCCGGGCCTTCCATTTGTCACCAAATACGATATGTGACAGTGCCGAGCGTTACGTTACTGGGGTATTACCTACTGAATATTAAATTTTACCTACTTATATAAGTGATTGTATTAAGGTCTACTAGTACGATGGTACTATACCCATATGTACTCTGCAGCAGCACCACGACATCACGATCAACGGGCGCCTAAAGTGCTGACATATCGCAGGACTTTATCCGGCAAGCCAATCAGATCGCGTTCAATTAAGCCCAGCGACGCAAGTCTCAACCTTGACTAAACCCCTCTACATTTCACGGTAGCCAATGCCACCGGCTTGGAAATTCAATAGCACTCCCTGTAACTCTCCATAAATCTATTTAAGCATATATTATACCTCTCTTTGATCTACCATCTCATCATGCCACCCAAAAAACCCTTTGTATGCATCTGTGGATGGGAAGGTAGTCGAGGCAAGAAGGCTACTGAAAGGGGCCTCACAATGCACCAAAATAAATGTCCTGTATTTCAAGCAGAAGAAGCATCTATCTTTTCGTCAGTACCAGCAGTGGTTAATCAAACCGGAATAGGAAAGTTCAAGCGTCGGAAATTACAAGATGGGAGTGGCATGGCAGGTCCGAATCCTGATAGGAGCGAAAGCAATAGTGATTTACAGGAGAAAACAGTGAGTTCCTTTTATTTTTCTTCTTTTTCATTATTTTAATGCTGGGGCAATTTAGGGTGGAGAAGAAGAGCAATATGAAGGAACAGCGGGTGATGAAGAAAGCTCAGCCAGGATGGATGTAGACTTCGATATGGTGGGTGTAATATCTGGAGCTGTAATTGTTTTTATACTGATCATATTGACAGAATAACAATCCACCATCTCCGAACCCTGTTGAAGATGTTCTTCCCACTCACCGATTCCGAAGACAGCCTCGCCACTACAATGACATATTCCCCACTGCCCCTACTCCTGTTCCTTCAACGTGGAGATCTCGTATTAAACGAGTCATTCTGCGGGTTCCAGAACCGTTGCCAGAGCCAACTGTGACCCCACCAAATATATTCGGTTTATTTCGAAAATACCTCACAGAGCCAACTTACGACCCAGATGGCCAGTCCCCCGCTCCAGTGAATAGTCCCTTGCTATCTCAAGATCCTTCAGAAGGAGTACAGATGGAAGGAACGAGCAGTCATTCCGAATATAGGCCATTCTCAAATTTCAGCCAGTTTTCATTCAGCCAGCTCTGGAATGGGAATAGGACTGGGGTCTTATCCGAGGCATTCTTCAATGACACCATCAAGACAATCACAGATCCTCAATTTCATGTAGATGACCTGAAAGGATGGTCAGCACGGAAAATGAAACAACAACTGACATCAATGGATGACCAGCAGTCTGTTAGCCCCAATTTGCCAGAGGATGTTCATACATCAGATGACTGGAAGCGAAACATAACTGTCACCATATCAATTCCTGAAGGCAAGAATTTTTGGAAATCCCCCGAGGGTTTCAAATTCGAGGTTCCTGGGCTGCATTATCGATCCATTGTGGAATTAATCAAGAAGGTCTATAGCACTGCTAGTAATATTCATTTTACGCCTTTTGAATTATTCCACAAGGATTCGGATGGCAAGATAGAACGTGTATATGGGGATTTATATTCTTCCCCAGCATATCTTGAAGAACAAAGCAAGTTGTCAAGCCTTCCGAAAACAACATACGAACGGATAATTGCACCATTGATGTTCTGGTCAGATTCCACACATCTGACTAACTTCGGCACTGCTAGTCTGTGGCCAATATATGCGATGTTTGGCTCTCAATCAAAATTACAACGAGGTAAACTGTCTGCTCGACTATGTCACCACCTGGCATATATTCCCTCAGTAAGTAGCCAGTGCCTTCATTATAATATAATGATCTAATTATGTTTAGCTCCCCGATTCCATTCAAGATGTCATCCGTGAATTTATGGGAGGAAAGGCTGCTTCAGGCCCTCTCCTCACACATTGTAAACGGGAGCTCATGCATGCTATTTGGAAGCTGTTGCTAGATGATGAATTTTGTAAGGCATATGACAACGGAATCCTTATTCAATGTGCAGATGGCATCAAACGACTTGTATATCCGAGAATTTTCACGTATTCAGCAGATTATCCTGAAAAGTATGTTCACTTCATCTGTTTATCTAAATTGATTGCTCATTTAATATTTGCAGAGTACTCCTTGCTACAATTAGAGATCAAGGACTGTGTCTATGTCCTCGATGCTACATCACAAAGGATAAAGTTCATGACATGGGAATGGTTCGAGATATGAACAACCGTGAGAAGAATGTTCGCAAGGATGACCTTCCACGTCGTTACGATATTCTGAAGGCTCGGTCTCTAATTTACGAGAAAGGGGTTCCAGTGAATGGTGCAGCTGTTGAAAGTATACTTAAACCACTTTCTCGAGTCCCAACCATGGTGAGTACTATACATTTTAATAAGTGATGCTGAAATCTAAATATTCTATAGAACGCGTTTTCGGAGCAACTGCAAAGCAAAGGATTTGAATACCATGAAATTTTCGTTGTTGACTTTCTGCATGAGATTGAACTTGGTGTTTGGAAGGCCACATTCACGCATCTTATCCGTTTATTATATGCGCAGGATTCCAAGAATGCTCCTCATGAATTAAACCAAAGGTTGGTAACTTAAATCACCACATTATAAATGCCTGATTTAAATACTTTGATAGGTATAGGCAGATCCCTACTTTCGGAGGGCATACAATTCGCCGCTTTGGTGATAATGTGTCTGAAATGAAAAAGTTGGCAGCACGTGACTTTGAAGATATCCTACAGGTATATTAGCACCCTATCCACCTCAGATAAATCCCTAACCAGTCCAAACAGTGTTCCTTGCCTGCATTTGAAGGCTTATTAGAAGAGCCATTCAATACTCTACTTCAAGATGTGCTCTTTATTTTCTGCTACTGGCACGGTGTGGCTAAATTACGCATGCACACTGACTCAACCATCAACCTCCTCTCACAACTCACCAAGCAGTTTGGATCCCTTATTCGGAGATTTGAGAAAGATACTCGTCAACACTATGTGACCCAGGAGCTCCCAAGGGAGAGAGCTGCCAGAGCAAGAAGAGAGGCTGCTGTTGCTTCGAAAAATACAGGAAAAGAAGTCGTGCCAGCGGATCCAGCAAAAATACCGAGCAAGCGAAAAACACTAAATCTTAATACATATAAATTTCATGCGATGGGTGACTATCCTAATGTTATACGCCGTGTTGGGAGCATTGAGTCATACTCAACCCAAAGGGTGAGTGTTTAAATCTATCTCACATTAATTCACTTCCTTATAGTGTTCTAGGGAGAATCAGAACATCGGATTGCCAAGCAACGATACTCTAGGGCCTCAAAGAAAGATACAGCACTCAGTTTGACACACATGGAAAGACGAGACAACAACATGCACATTCTTTCTAATAGGGTCCAGCCAGGTTCTTCAAACGCAGCCTTGCTTGTGGATGAGCCATTACCTTCAATAGACCCTAAGGATCATTGGGCAATATCGTTTTATGAGAAGAGAAATTGTATTGACATTGGGAAGTTCCTCACTGAAAACCAGGGTGATCCAGCAGTAAAGGTACATATCTTTTCTCTCCTTGAAACTTGGGCCATTCTTAAATCCCGCTCTCTATTAGGGCTTTTACTCTTGCCTTCAAGACCACCTATTAACTCGCATTTTGGGAGATAATTCCAATGATGATGAGATCAATTTCACCCATGATGAACGAATGCGGGTGCTGATTATTGGCGACTATATGTTTGAGCATGCCAGACTGCGAGTAAATTTTACTTCATATGACCTGAGGAGATGTCAAGATACTTTGAACCCCAAAGGTGACAACCGAGATTTCATGGTTTATGCTCAAGATGACCCGAATAGTCCCTCATTTCATCCTTATTGGTATGCACGAATAATTGGCATTTACCATGTCAATGTGTTATATACACGTGAGGATGGAATGATGGAGCCCCCCCGGCAGATGCATTTTCTTTGGGTTCGATGGTTTGGGAGGGATAGCTCATATAACTCAGGCCCACAACACCGTCGTTTGGATCGTATAGGGTTTGTTCATGATGAGGATGATACCGAGCCTTTTGGCTTTGTGGATCCTGCAAGGGTTATCCGCTCTGTTCACCTCATCCCCGCTTTTGCTCATGGAAAAACCAATGAATTGCTTGGGAAATCAATTGCCCGACGCTATCAGGAAGACCAGGAGGAGGATTGGCAATTCTTCTATGTCAACAGGTAAGTGACGTTGAATACATTTAGAAGCTTCCATAATATTTGTTCTCACTCTTGGTCATAGATTTGTTGACCGAGATATGCTAATGCGTTATATGGGTGGCGGTATTGGCCATTCTATTCAATATTGCACAATAAATTCAACAGGATTTGAAGAATCTGATGACACTGGAGATACTGACAGTGGACAATTGCCAGGACCCAGTGATACATCAAGAACCCAACTTCGAATAGAAGAGCAACTAGCAGCAGATATAGAAGAATTGAATGAAGAAGATTATGAAGAGGTAGTTGATGAGGTTGAGATTGAGGACAATGATGAGGTTGAGGATGGAGATGGGGATGAAGAAGCAGGGGAGGAGATTGATGATGAGGCTGAGATAATTAATGAAGGATATGAATCTCCATAGATAATTTAGCCAAAAAATAAAGAAAAGGCTAATGATTAGCCTTGCTGAGGTCGTTCAGGATTGGCAGTGACTGCCAATCCTGAACGACCCTAAGGTTTACATTTGGATGGGTGCTGGACTTCCCGTTCCTCATGAGTTATACCATGCTCAACGATGGCTACAATCTGTGGTGGAAAACTGTGCTACTGGTCAGAAGGATGTCGAAGACAGTCGTGCCTCAGACCGCGAACAGCGAGTCACCGAGATTCGAGAATGCCCTGTGCACACATTGAGAGATTGCAGCAGTGACGAGCTATATCTTGGCGATCTCGGATTAACTAGGTATTTCTCTCATTTCGTTATATTGCTGCAGTAACCAATGGCAAATACAGGTGGAAATTCGAAGATATCATTGATAAAGACCACAGAGAGAATTTAATTATCGAAAATACAAACAAATTGCCAGGCGACCCAACAATTATCTGGTCACTAGGATGTGAGTTAATGTCTTTTCCGCGTGTCGACCAACTTGAGCTTTGCTCTTCAGACTATCTCAGACCGAGTTACCATGGAAAGGGCATAATGAAAGCTGCTATCCGCACCTTGCTTGAGTGGGCAGTGGAAAACATGAATGTCAGGCATCTCCGAGCTACCGCAATGGACGAGAATAAGTCCAGCTTGAGTACTTTAATATCGAACGGATTTAAAGTGGAAAAGATTCTACCTGACTTTGCTTTCAAGGAAGGAAACAAAACAGGACTGGCGGTTCTCGAATTGAAATACTCTTCAGCTGTCTAAAAATTACTAGCAGTAGCAGAGAATAAAGCCAGTTTCAAATACTTTAATAACGAAGGAGATTAGAGTGGAAAAGATTATACCTGGTTTGCTTTCAAGAAAGGAAATAAGGCAGTGGTGGTTTTCGAATCACAATGCTATTTGGTCAACAGTCTATAAAATTACTTTCCCGTTATGTCTATCTAAAATATACAAATATTAAACTATTAGTAAAAGATATATAAGTAAATATATCCCGATTAACAGTATGCAAAGAGATATTAAAACATGCCCAAAAATTATTAATACATAGAAAATAATTAAGTAAACCCCACGTAACCGGGAAAGCAAAATATTCCAAAATAATACAACGTTCAACGGATCGCATCTTCGTATGAGGGAGGAGCGTCTCCACGAACACCTTCTTCGCCGGACATGAGTCGTGCAAATTGATGACTATTATCAATTAATTCGTTTGTTAATGGTGAATCGTTAGGTTGTCGATCGAGCGCAGGCCCGGGTGCCCTAGATTGACCCGGACAGTCGGGGTCGTAGAATTATTATTATGGGGATGGAAAGGGAAATGCGACATTGGTGCTCCCTGCGAACAACCACACTGATGCGGTGCCGTAGAGGAACCGTGGTCTGCTGGTTCGAAAAGCGCATAGCGGGGTAAAGCCGTCCATTCCAATTTACAATGGCACTGAAATATATGTGAGAGGATGAAATGACGGGAAAAAAATCTTCTTACGGAAAGGATATGAATGGGAATCTGGATAACGATATCGAAAAGCCAACTCAGTAATGTTACATGCTACTATTTTTCTTGATTTTATCATGAATAAAGTGTGATACCAGATGTTCTGCCCGGCTGGTAGTATTGATACATAAATCTCCTCCTCCTAATAATAGGGCAGAGAGATCAGTAATTACAATTTAAAGCAACCTGATAAATAATGAAGAAATATTCAAATTGAAATCTATAGAAGTAGAAGCTGCAGAAGCCGAAGCAGCAGCAGCTTGGTGACGGCAAGGGGGATGTGGGTGGCTGTGGGTGCAGCTGACCAAGCTGATTGCGCGGGCTTAGCATCCCAAAAAAAGCACGAAAAGATGCATTGCGTAAGCCGCAATCCTTGGATGTCACATGTCACAGCAGCTTCGTTGTGCTGCAAGCCACATCAAGCTTCAAGTTGAAAACATCGTAGTCAAGGGTCAAGGTGTGTGGCATTAATGTGGCGTATCGGGAATGTATCCTAATCTCATACACAGATGGATCTACCGTCTACCAGCAATGAGGAACCATCAACTCCTCAACGGCCATCAAAGCCCTTTGAGCTCTTTGATGTAGAAGATATTTTCGCTGCTGTCGGATCTGATCCGTATCCTACCCCTTGTGCGTATTGAAATTAAGACTTACTACCTCTGTCTTATTCTTTTAAAGCTTTCCGAACAATGGGGGTCTGGCTCGGCGCTGGGGAGACAACATCTCCTACTACTACTTCCACTTCGACAGGAGTTCTGGCAACACCTACTCGAGCTGCGCCAGGGAAGATGGTTAAGCTCCTGGTTGGCGAAGAGCCAGTACCTTTGCAGGTCCAAACACCCACAAAGACTATGTACGCTGGGGTGGTAGACCACGGTATGTATATCGGTGTTCTGGCACCTTGCCTGTACTAAAGCTTTGAGAATAGACCCAGAGGCATACTCGGAAACTCAGTATTCTTCGGATCTGATGGGTTCCCCTGAGCTGAGAGACCGCCGTCAACACTACCACACGCATATTCGCACATGGGAATCACCACGTGCACGATACAGCCGATGGGCCTGTCGTGCGAATTTCCATGAGAAGGATTGGTGGTACCTCGACGAGCTGATCAAAAGTGGACAGATGTTCCCCAGAGGTCCGGCAAAGGAGCTCACAATCATCCAGAATGGTCCTATCGCTCTGGATCTCAGCCATCCAGCCAGACGCACAGACCAGTGCCTCCAGCCTGTCATCGCATACATTGAAGCGGTTACCCAGGCCACTAATGCCAGCCATCGGCAGATGAATCGCATTCAGGGTGAATTCAAGATTCTATGGGATGACCTTCAGAGGCTTTTGAGCCATCTACCTTTAGCACACGCCTATTCCGACATAGATACGGTGGAGGAATTGATAAAGGCCAGTATGGAGTGCTTCCTTGGTATGCGCTACCTCATCGAGTCAGAGCGTCGTGCCAGGTGGCGAATAGATACGCAATTTGTCTTACATCAAATATAAATGATTTGTTCAGTATGGCCTATACCTCCACCAATATATCGCATATACATGTCATTGTGGCCTCCTTCTGACTCCACTGGCATGAAGAACAGTTTTTGAGGTCACACTAAGTCACGTCTTCGTCACATAATCAGGAACTACTCGGTTTCGAAACCTTTATCTGGGTTTACAAGTATGTTATATTACTCTTGTAATGAATAGTAATACCTCTATTAATTTCCTTGAAATCAAAGCATTATCTGGGGTTCACAAGCATATTATATTACTCTCGTAATTAATAGTAAATACCTTTATTAATTTTCGTGATATTACTGCCGTACTGCAAGGTCCCGCTAATCCTCACCACCCCAGGCAATAATCCGCCATGGTTAATAAGGGCGATATAAACTTTAACCAGACCTTATATGGACCTTATAACATTGACTAAGTATTTTGAAACGGGGCCAAGGCTTGTACAGTATTATAGCGCGGTTATGATAACGTGCCAAGGTTATAACGATGTTATGAGTGAGCCATGACCTGGTGTGACAATTACCTTGCCGGTAAGGCGCCGTGAGCGCCGTGCGGTTCTATTGATGACACGACAAGCAGCGCCGCCGACCGCAAATGTTATCTTAGCATCTAACCCATAGCCTTTGTCGACATCGCAGAACTTTCTTGAAATCGTCTTCATCGTCTCAGATGACTGACACAGTAACAACAAGTTCAACGGCGGCGGCGGCCTAAACAACGATATGCTCAAACCTCACGAAAAATCCATCCTCGAAATAAAGAAGGGGTAGAAGTAGAACTGTTTAAGAGTAAGTTTATACCTTCTGAAACTATAATAATCTTATTCGTGGCTATTGTCAGGTGAGCACCACTGGCTTCAAGATACACCGTTAAATAGGATGTGCATCGCTGTCAGTGACCTGGCACGGGCTCCTAATCGCAATCGCTTCAATCTACAAAATGATAGAGAATATACTTCACATGGTATAGGATTTAGGACCTCTGAAGCAGCTATGCATTATTTGTGGCCTTACCGTGACTATGGAGGATTGCGCAAATCATCAACGCCGTATCAGCAAAGCGGGTTACGTCGGTTACTTTGATCTGTCTAAAGGATAGTCGGCTATGGTAATTTAAGGCTTGTGTCCAGTATGGGCTAGCGAGGAGTCTCAGTCCACCTAGAATTGCTAACTTGCATGGCGCAGCTCGATGTCGCGGAATTCATATTCGGATGATATAAAAAGCGCAGAGGTAGGTTCTTCGTTCCCATCGTATTTTCAGCTCTTCTAATCTACTTCTCTAGTTAATTCTAGAATCTACGTTATATCTCTCCTATTATTATTAATGGCCAATTCTCTTTCATTCTCCTTACCGCAATCCGTTTGGCAGTAGCCTTCCCTGTCTTCGACTCTCTTGCTGGAATTAGCAAAAAAGATATCAGCGAGTTTGTTTCTAAGAACAGTGTTGCCAACATTCCCGATCCATCTGGACCGTTGGCCGATAGCTCCCTCATACTGGTCAATGACACCGCTTACCCTTTTATTCAAGCAAGGCCTGGTGGTATCCGTGGTCCCTGTCCTCACTGAATACCCTTGCATCTCATGAGCTAATTAAATTATCATAGTTCATTGGAACTAGATTAATGTACTTTATTAGTATTTTCCCAGAAATAGTATTGCTAAGTCCAACCAAATCGTCACTGCTGTGATGGAAGGTACATTACTCCTTTTTCATACTAAAAATTAATTCTTATCTGTGCTTCGCATATAGGTCTGAACTTAGGAAATGATTTCACGAAATTCTTGGTCTATCAGGCTCGTTTGATGAACGGCAACCCTCTCACTAACCTGGTAAGTATTGGAAGGAAAACTCCAAACACCGGTTCAGACCCACCAAACCCTGCTATTGTAGGTGGTCTTAGCCAACATGGTACTTTCGAAGGTATATTTGATTAATTTTCCCATAAGTATCTGGGGCTGATATAATATACGATAATATACGCGACACAGGTGACACCAGTATGACTCGTGTCGACGCTTACTTAGGAAACCAAACCGTGTTCGACGAGACACTTTTCCAGCAAATATGTTAAATAATAATTCACTACGTCATATTCCTCCTAATATCTGCAGTTCATATCTTTTGCTACCAATCTTGGTGTTAACGGCACTTGCGACCTTAACGCCACCACCGAGCTCCGTTATTAACGTCTACAATACTCCATTTCAAATAATCTCAAGCTCGTATTCACTTCCCCTCGCATTCTCTCTGCCTATTCCGAGGCCGTCTTTCCCACCTTTTCCGTCAATGGTCGTCTTAACAGCCGCCAATTAACGATCGACGCTGCTCGTAGCTTCTTGGATCCCCAGATGATGCCCAATGACTTCTACGGACAGCCAGCACTCGTCAACTTCAGCACCGTCGAACCTCTCGTTAAAGAAATATTTAACAAACATCCCTTCACTCCTGGTGTTAACAAAGGAACGAACAACTTCGTGTTGATGTCCAACGCACCTGCTCTCGGTGATTTTGCGGAATATACGAAGATATTGTTGCACGCATTATTCCCATCCAATATCCCAACCCCACGGATGCACTCAGGACCGCTATTAACACGAACCAGGATTTCTTGTTCGAAGCTGTTATGCTGAACATAACTGTACTCAGATCTTCCCTTATAGCATGGATTAAGAGGACATGATATGATATGATGACCTTCCGATCTCGCACAGCGTTTAATTATTTGTATTCTGATCCATCTACATAGTGCATATGCCTTTAATTTAACACCAGGAATCATACATGGTCTCCTTTCGAACTGCAAATCCAAAATTGGCCATTCAAAGTGTTTTCTGCTTCTGGCATGATGAAAGTCACTGGGTCTCTCATTAAAGAGCTTATTGCTCCGCATTGAACATACGATCAAGGACCGTGCCTGTGTCCACTTCTATATCAATATTGCTTGCTAGTCCTTTACTGACGTTTCACAATGCACCCACATCTATGGAAAGATGCCTTTCCTCATTCAATAACAAGGCTATGGATCCGTCTCCACAACCTCTAGACCTCAATGGAAACTAGTATTCCTTCATTCAAATAGGAGTGTAACACTGATTATAGATACGCAATGCCTCCCACTTCAAATCTATTATTTCGCTATCAATCTATCAGGGAATTGGGTCTCAATCTGCTTTACATTCTACTCTTTAAGAAGTATTTAAAAACCCTTTAATCTAACAGTACTTTGTCATTTCTGTCACTGGTAACATAACAAACTTATATCCAACAAAGATTCCAATCTATTAAATCAACACTTCTTTCTTACCAGACCCAAACAGGAAAAAACCAACCCTGTACTACTATCTTTAAGCCCCCCTTTGTGTACTGGGTGAGCCGCAGCTTGGGCTGTCGACTGGTTGGGGCTATGGGTGACTCGACACCCAAACAGCGGCACCCAGCCTTCTTCTTTGGTTCACCCAAAGGTTTGTGCTATACTATAGGTTATTTTATTCTTATACGCATAGACACAGTTCAACGAAATGCAAAGGTGAACAAACCACCCGCCAACCTAAGAACGAGAAGGGTGGTTCACAGTCTTTGCATTTGAAGAGCAGAGTTCCAACTCATCCGCATCTCTTTCCGTTACCACCTGCATCACTTTCATATGCATTCCTATTTGACAGATTTTTGACCCTCCCTTACCGCTCCCCATACAGTCTTCACAAGGCCTTCATTATTGCCTTACATTCTTATATTGTTGATAATGGATTCATTCATTCTGGGTCTACGTCACGAGCCACGTGACCACGCGTCGCCTTGCGACTCTGCCTCGTTTCGTTTTTCCTTTGAGTCCTTTGACTCTTTCACTACTGCTCCTTTATCCTCTTTCAACCATTGTCATGTTTGTTCTTCATTCAGTATATAGTCTCCCCTCTGTCTCTTCTTTTCCTCAGCTCGCTTCCTTCTCATCTCTCGGGCTCGATAGGTAGCTAAGTTTCATCTTTCGTAGCTCGCTTCCTTCTCATCTCTCGGACTCGATAGTCACTACGACTTCGAGCCATTTATTTTGCTCACCCTTACCGCTATCCCATATTTTGTTATTTTCTATTTTTTCCTGCTTCACTCATACATTTCCTGTATTTCGCTTCCGCCGGCTTGAGCTTGCCCCCTTTGGACACGGAAGAGAGCGGTGGCGACACAAATAGATATTTGTTTGCCAGTCACGACGAGGGACATAGATGTTGTGCACGTCCCCTATATGTAGTCTCATATTTGGATATTTATATTCCTTTATCTTCTTTAAATAGGTTGTGTTCCCGTAATGTATACTCCTGGAGAACAACTTGAAATTTTCTGCATGCCGCTCTTTGAGCTGAATTTTGAAAATAAAATAAAAGAGTCTTAATTCTTTCATTACATAATTGCCACTTGTCACATTAGGATTTATCGGGAATCTGGAGGCTTTCGATTAAAGGAGGTGTCCTGGGTGGACTTCCAATTCCTAGTATTCGCACCTGTCAGTTGTTGCTCGGTACCTTCAATACCACTCGTTGCTCATGTGATGTGAATCTGAAAATAGTTGTAAAAATGAGTACGTAAGAACCAATGTTCAAGAAGCAAGAGCTTACCGCCGCAGAGGCATTGCCAATCTGAGAAAACTACTGTCTGAAAGCAGGGGTACACCGACAGATAACTCTGATCGCTGCGCAGAAGTAGAAGCAGCGTGTATCCCTTCTCAACCTGTTTACAAAACGCCAGTAATACACATTTTTGGGGAAGATTTCAGAGCCGAATTTACTACAAATGGCGGACACCAAGGTTATTGAGCTTTCTTTACGCTGTCCTGTAGAAAATGGTTCCCGAGAATCTTTTATTTGCGAAATTTTATCTAACAATTACTGTCTGGCAGAAGAGAATTTTAGTTGAAGTTTATCAGTTGTAAAATGCACCAATAAAAGTCTGCAATGTATAAACATTTAGTACTTGTCAAACTGTAGATTTTACAAATATATTTTACAGCCTCAAGATTTCAATCTCTGGTCAGATTGTCCACTTGTCAATGCTATGAACAGTTGAGCTTTTACCCAAGTTTTTCCACTAACATGCTTATGTCATGCATTTTCAGTCTTCAAATCTAGCTTTTTTCGGATTGCTAGAGCATGCAAAATGCTTGCTTAAAATTTTATTCTGATTTTACATGATTTTTCCTGTGCTTTTGAAGCCAACATATCTGTAGGGAAAATCATATATTTGGTGGCAGGAAATTCCCACATCTTTTCATTTATAAATCTCGGTTGTTCCCATGTCAAAAGAACAATAAGAGCATGATTTTTGTGCCTTTTAGAAATCCCAAACTGACCGGAAGATGTCACTAAGTGTATTTTTTCTGAGTGATATAATCATATCAAAAATTATAATTTCGCTCTGATCCACTCTGATCAATTAACAGCGGAAGGTCAAATATTTAGGATATTTTACTGGATTGAAAAGAACGAATGATCTGAACTTTTGCATGGGTTTATCTCACATTTCCATTAGTAGAATGACATGCAAAGTCAGGATCAACTGTAAGATTTTCCCTTGACATTTGTATATGATGAATACTGATATGCCCCTTGTGAGAGGTCAAGAGGGCCTAGGTACAGAAAGCAGGGCAGAGTCCACGTATACGAGACCAGTGGAATCGGAATTGAAGAATGCTTGGCATGTAGGTTGGTGAGTTTACGTGCGAAAACCGAGAGAGATGAAATGGCTAAAATCTAGCCAAAATCCGTAAATAGTATCGAATCGACTATCGACCTAAATATAGACTTACGGTAATTAAGCATGAAGCATCCTTGGATGGAAGTAACCTGACAGAATCCAAAGTAAACCTTCAAGTTACAAGAAGATTAAACCATCAAATATGGTTAAATTGACACAGTTAAACTCATAATGTCAGAGCAATCATCGGATTTGCCCTTACGAAACAACTCTTCCGCTCAACAAATTTACAAGGGTCTAGGAGCACGAGCACAATTTCCTGTTCCGAATATCGACACAAGTATAAAACCTGTAATTTCCGGGGAGTCGGGGAAAGCTGTTCGACATCATGTGCAATGGCAGGCAGTGTCTGCACCGTCCTGAATCTGACGTCCACAGGAATGATACCTTTCGTATCAATGTTTCGGATTCCGGGTGGTACTATGTACTTCGGAAGTTGTTGGATGGTAGAAAGGAGGAAATTGGATCGCTACATAGCTACAGGGAATTGTTAGGTTTATGGAGCAGAAATAGGAGGTAAGGTGACAAACTCCAACTTGGATATTGATAGCCAGGGCGTGCGAAATATGATATGGTCCTATTGTGCTGGTCCATGCAGCATGCTTGTTCTATGCTCCACCATCGCATCACGTACACTAGCGGGTTTGTATGTCCTACAGGCACACACGATTCTACATGCAGTACCCGTCTTCTTTCTCCAGGTTCAGCACATCTGTTTTCCCTGTCGGAACTGCGCAGGAATCAGGAACCTTTCATGCTGCAAATTATCAGTGTCCCTATTAGCGTTCAATAGTTCTGCAATAAATCAACAAGTATATTTTGGAACTTCCCAGTAAAGGATCTAGAGCACGCAGTGCAAGCCAGGGTCAGGTCCTGAGTTTGCATTTCTTCACCAGGTATGTATGGCGCTTCCGGATCTCCGTTCTCATATAGCTAAGTCTTTTGACATTTTGTCCAGTGTCCGATACCTTTGATTGAGCCTTCTGCCTCATGCAAGGCAATGTGCCTATGCCGTTCCTTCAAAGAAATGTTCTTATCTCTTCCTATCACTTCGACATCGAACGTTATGCCAGTAACAGTCCAGCTAGAACCCGGAAGTTCGATCCTTTGTGTTCTTCTCCTTCTCACATGTGAGTCATTCTACCGCAGAGCCACAGTCTACTTGACTTTCTTTAGAATGGTCTAGAACCAGAGAATATTGACAGATCAAGCCGATCAACAATTCAATTGTCCTCTTCCATTTTTCTATTGTCGGAACGCAATGACCTGTTGAATAGACCATTTTCCTTACCGAGCATCACACGCGTTCCTGTCTCCCATTCGGGTCTGGCTTGAAACTAAGGAACGGAGGCGGTGATATTGTGAACGACCTCCGGTATGGGATATCATCAGTCAGCCGCGGTCACAGACTGGCATCAACGAGAGTATAAAAGCTGGAAGCTTTCAAGAGAGAAAGGACAAGCTGCGAGCTCCACAAACATTCCTACGACGTTAGCCATGCTCTCCATCAGCAATATCCTGCCTTTGATCGTACTTGCACTGACAGTCTCTGGTATGTGGTTCATTACTTCCGTTTTATTCCGCTCATTCTGACATTGTATTTGCAATAGCTCAAGTAATGCTTATTGTTCCTCCTGCATTGCAGGGACAGTCTAACCCCAGCAACGATGCCTCCATAGAGGGTACTGCATACCTGACTTACACCGTGGTCCCTAACTCCACCTACAATGTTGATGCGTGTCTCTCATTCTGCAACACTGTTCCCGGATGTGGTAAGTAACTATTAAATTATGAGTAGCCACAGCTGAATTTCTCTGATGATAGTCTTCGTCAATCTCTACTACAAATTCAACAACGAGCTGCTGGACTTTGTTTTCAACGAACAGTCTAACCTGAAATGTGCCGCTTATGCCGATATCCACACTGCTGCGGAGAAAACTAACTTCGGAGGACAGCAGTCTTATCCCGCTCCTGGCCCTCTGACCTTCATCCAACAAAGCAGTGGTTTTGCTGCCAAGGCTTTGGTTGAGCCTACTACCCCCGATGGCTACTCCCTTGTCTTCGGCCCCACCGGTGGAGCCAACAACGCACCTGATGTACGTACAACCCTGCTATTATCTCATGATCTATACTCATAAATCAATGATAGTATATGGGATTCGTTTTCATTGACAAGTACGATGTCGAAGCATGTGCTCAAATTTGCAACACCCGCCAAGCTGATCCTAATGGTGGAGCTTGCGAGTACTTCAACATCTGGCGTGCTGTTGTTAGCAGTATCCCCACGACCTATACCTGCGCTTTGGTACGCATTCAATTTTTAACCATCCCGGCGTCGACTGATTTCTTTGGTAATAGTACTTTATCCCTGCTGACAACTCCACTGCCGTCAACTTTGGACAAGGCGACCTTGTCGTGACCTTTTCCTGTGGTTACAAGCGTACCAACTTCGTTGTCGATGGTGGCTTCGAAGGTTTCCCATGCTCTTCCTCCTTCTGCTTCGCAGCATCTTACTCCAAATGGATCGGAACCAGTGCCAGGGGCGGCGTCCTCGATGCCACCATTTTCCACTTAGCTCCCTATGCCCACGCTGGAAATGGTGTTGGTCTCCTCGGCTCCGCAGACGGAACCAATTCTCTCCCTGGAACCCTCACCCCGGCCCACCCATTGGCCACCGTTGCAGGCAAGAACTACACTATCAACTTGTTTTCATCCAGCGTGTTCAGTGGCCATCAAGAGGAAGCTGGATCGTTCTTCAAGATTGTCTGGAACGGACAGACCATCCAAACGGTCTGTCCCGGGTTCAGTGACTGGACCTTCTACTCGTTCGCTGTCACTGGTATAGGTAACGATGTTTTGGCCATCCATGGTGGAGCTGCTCCAGCCTGGTCATTCTTCGACGACATCGCCGTCTTTGAGATGTAATTTGTTTATTAAAGCATAGATATTTTTCTCCTCAGTTGCATTGTGATTCTAAATTATGTAAAAAAGCTTCCATCATTCCCTTATTTTCTATACTCTGAATTTTTTGTATAATAGGCTTGATGTTTATTAATTGTCATTTTGAAATAGTGTTGTATAAGACTTCTCTCCAGGGGCATCCCACGAAGATTTTTGATTGGTGATCAGAATCTCATCACTAAAAACCCAAACACTTACATTGTTTACGAGGAGCTTGCAGCGGCTTATAACCAATTGTGAATGCTTGCAATTTAGTGATGGCCTTTAGCGTGCGAGTCTGACACGAGTCACATTGCTGAGAGTCACCTATGCAAAGGGTGAATAATCAAACATTGCAACCTTACTGGTCATCGTCTCTTTTTAAATAGCTTCTAGAATTCTTGAGTCTGCGGAGTTTGCAATTGTTCCCGTTTTCAACCCTTCATCTGAACTGTCAAAGCTACATGCAGCCTCTCTTGGTGTTACATGTTTGTGATCTAGGTCTCTATTAATCTGTTTAGGTACTAGGGCTCGGCGCCGTACCGTAAATGATTATGGTCGTAAGATGTACGGTCAAATACGGCATAATCAGTACAGTATCCGTAACGTATGCTGGGTTGGTTGCTTACTCGACGTGTACGGGAAGCTAATATATCGATTTATTGCCTTTACGATGCCTTTGAAAGTTTCTTTAATCATAAACGACCAGCTAAATTACACGATAAGGGAGCTCGGACTGTTATCAGACCGGAAGAGATGGATGCGAAATGACAACTTGAGAGTAGGAGGCAGTCACGGACCATATAGCCTTGGAGGATAAACAAAGGAAGTTAAGGCAATGTATTTTACTATAATAGTATATAAAACATACCTGAGATCCGAAATAGACAGACAGAAGTTCACAAATTGTGCTTAGCCAGCACTACATGGTACCATATCGCTGCATCTCTACAGAATTAGTAGTCTTCCAAATCCCAAAGTTGCTCTAGCTCATTGATAGCTTCTTTCGGTGATTATTATACGATTTAGTAGTATAATTTGGACTTCCTGTCGCTCATGAGAAGGATAAGATGATGTTCGAAGCTAGCCGAGAGCTAGCACTTATTACATTGATCAATGATCAAGGCCTAGAACGTCAGACTCCTTCCCAGTCGTCCTCCAGCGTTGACTTCGCGCAGAAAATGGCTAGGGTGGAGTACAAGGCGGATTGATCCCACAGGAGCTCATATTATGTAAGCACTGAAGTAATTACGAGAAAAGGCGGTCGAAGTAACGCTGTCGGACACTGGCTTGCGCGCAGCGCGAGAAATCCTTAGACGCCTCCAGGATTTCAAGTGCTGCGTTCCTCGGAGGCGGTCGCAGCGCGAGAAATTTATGCACTCTAGCCTGTATTTTACGACCGTTGCATGCCCGGGAAGCAGGAGGAGCTCGCGTACCACCACTGAGAAGACTATGGGTTCGAGTCCCATACGTGGTAGAGTTTTTGTTCGATATTCTTTCTCTGAATCCTGATTTGTAAGACTATGTAAGATATTAATGGTTACTTGCATAGACTATTTCGGAGAAAAATATCAATTTTAAATAACCAATGGAGATAGAAATACAAATATATTGGTCCTGATTAGGGTCTAGACGACCAATACGCCGCATCCGAATTAGTGACTGCTGTTGCATCCGAGCTCCATTGGTTATACAAGACGTTCCCAGAGCATTTCCTGGCTAGATTCATCAGTAAGCCAATGTAATATGTCATAAGGAGAATGTTCTATCTCGGGGCCTCCTTTATGTTTGGTCACTAGGTATAGTATTAATCTTCGGAGATTCGTTCCCGCCCGCGAGCTTGGTCATATCCCAGAATATATCCTGACGAAGGGTTATCACTCGACTACGGCACGAAAGAGCCAATATCGAGCATTCCAAGTTCAGAGTACGCGACAGACATTAACTAACCGTATCAGAAAAGAGCTGGAGAAGTAGACAAGAAGTATTTGGAATTCAGGGATTATATGATATTTTACAGGGGCATAGCGATGTTCGGGCTTAATACACTTTGCCGGATACAAGGTGGCAGGTGGTCATCCTGGATTGGTTTGTTCACGTAATCGGTTCCTGTTTATGGTCATGTGCTTCGAGAATCACTGTTCAATATTCCTCCTCCAAGCCCCAAATGGACTTCTATTATGTTCTATTTGCTCGGCAAGGAGTGAGTGCTGCAGAGAACACTAATTTTGATTGACGAGACCACACAAAATCCGGGAGATATAATTAACTGTTAGGCTTACATCGCGGTAGGAGCCCGTAACGGTAAAATTGGTTACATTAGAAAGCACCTGATCTGCATAACAATTAAAGCATCACTCGCGGAATCTCATGTGTAGATAATTTAGAAGTTCTGATACCACCACCACGTATCCGATAATCTAATTAGAATGTCTAAAAATCGAGGCTGTAAAATTAGTAATATGCCAGTCGGTTGTAGCTCAAAATTACAAACCAAAGAAGCAAACCTTATCTGACAGTAATAGGCCTTACAACCCCTCGGAGTCCACAAGGTCGCTATTTCCTCGTATCTGGTTCCATATAATACTATGCTTTCTGAGAGTGTCTGAGGCGTGTTGCGAGGGTATCATCTGATGCGCAACAATTGCTCCTGTTCCACCAACGTGACCATCATTCGGCCTTCCTGAGGAACATAAAATCTGGGCAAACAGCTTCCAAGCAAGGAACAAAAGGCATGTCCAAATGAATTCATGTCAGGAGACCAATTCATCCGTTCCATGACAGCAAATGGTTTATAGTGTACGATAACCTAGAATACTCGGAACCAGTCCCTCTTTGAGTCCAACAGAAAACGAGCTAACCAAACTCGTGATAAAACCTGGTTCAAGCCCTGGCTAATGGATAGTGAATATTATATTTTTATTCAATGAGCTCTTACCTTGAGGTAATCAAAAAAATTTAGGTCACTAATTTAGAATAAAAATGTCTAGAAATCAAACTGAGGTGAGCCAAATTGTCTGCTCGCAATGGAATTCAATCGTTTATACTTGTTGCTTGGAATAGTATTACCCTGCAACGGCTCCAATCCATTAACTGGCAACCCGGTAACAGTTTGGGGCGTAGAACAAGGGGAAATATTCAGTCGTTGTTGAAAGACTCCGGATACTGTTTCCGATGCTAAATTGACGGATGACCTTCGTCTATAAATGAATGTCAGTTAAGTAGCTCAGACTCATTCCAATAACTTCAAACAATACCTGCTATGTTCAAATACTCCACTGTTCTTCTCGCATTCGCGCTCATCGGTCAGGCTGTTGCCACCCCGACAGCACGCGCAACTTGCGCCGATGTGACAGTTGTCTTTGCTCGTGGTACCACCGAAGCAGCGCCGATTGGATCTATCGTTGGACCACCATTCAAAGCAGCGCTTCAATCAGCGTTGGGAAAAAAATCGCTCAATTTTATTGGTGTCACTTATGCTGCAGATGTCGCCGGCTTTGAGGCAGGTGGGGATCCAGCAGGCTCGAAGACCTTGGCGGCGAATGTCACAGCTCAAGCGAGTGCTTGCCCCAACACCAAAATCGTTATTTCTGGATACAGGTGAGCTTTGAGACAGCTCTACGGAGCCCGAGCGGCGTCAGGTTAAAAATACAGATATTGGCCCTGATTGATGGCTTTTCATCAATAGCTTTTCATCATTGAATTTGGTCACTTACCGGGAGATCCATAAGAGCTTATCAGAGAATACAAATGACAGTAAACTCTATACAGACAAGTCTCTCTAATGGTTTGATGCATTCAGAGGACCCCGGATGACACTGTATAAGTAACAGGGAATATCGGCAAGGTCTCATGGACACCTCGCGGAAATTAAACATATCATCTTCGTTTGGGTATCGAAGTAGATGATGTCATGGGATGTCTTCCTAGCGTCCAGAGGAAAAGGGAGTTAATTGAGCTATATGTCCTTATATGCATCACTGCCAGGACTTGGGTAAGGTCACCTACCATGCCGCGGTACATGGTCAGCTCACCGAACATTTCAGGACAGTTTTCATACTCTAAGACCGATTGTTACTGCATGCCAAGCGATATAATGCCTCAATAGGAAGGCCATTAAGCTCAATAAGTTCCCCTTGAACTAGTGGGTTGATATCTCATCGTACTTTTCTGAAATACTGATGGGACATGAATTAAATTTCAACAAAACCATTATTTATTTCTTAGAGCTTTAGATGATATGTTATAAATCCAAAAACATAGCATAAAGTGCTTGAACTGCCTTTGATCTATCCCTCGCTTTCAAGTATCAGGCCTTGTGAAGTAAATACCTGCCAATCCTGATAGTATTGTTTATCGTTACCTTTAGTGAAAACCGTAATAAAGCCTTCACTGAATCCTGGCGTCATTGTCCTTGATAGCCGAATGAATCTCTTAATTAGTTTCCATTATGGGAACCGAGAAGGATTCAGACAAACTTTCCTGCTCTCTCCATAATATTGTTCCAGGTCCTGACTTCTCCAAATTCTTACAGAGACTACGGCAAATATTTTTAATATTTCTACCCTCCAGAAGCTTCCATATCTTCAGCGGTTAGCAACCTAAACCTAATAATGGAAAGCTATTAATGACAGCCATCGATCAAAACACAATATCTATATTTTTAACCTGACGCCGCTCGGGCTCCGTACAGCCCGTGATGAAACGCATCTCTTACAAAACGATTTCTTCTCAGTCAAGGTGCTCAGTTGGTCCACAAAGGCTCTGTTCTGCTTTCCACCAGTGTCCAAAGCCGTGTCAACGCGGTCGTCATGTTCGGTGATCCGGACAATGGCCAGGCTCTTCCAGGAGTTTTGAATAGCCGTAAAATTACCTTCTGTGCCACCGGCGACATTATCTGTTTGGGAGGTCAGATCATCACTGTTTTCCACCTGGGCTACGGAGCTGTATGTTTCTTCAAAATATGGGAGCAAAACCGCAACTGACTTTTTTCTTTCTTTTGTTGAGAATGCGGCGGCGGCTGCAAGCTTTGTTGTTTCCAAGATATAATTCAAATTGAATTCAGGATAACTTTCATGATATCTTTTGTTAAACGTATGACTGGCCCTGAAATATAGTGTTCATCAAATTTGAAGTATGCATCTGATCAAGTCTTAATGCGTACATACAACGACGATATACTGCTTTTGAGCAACTTGGTGAGACTGGTCTAATATATTGTAAGCTGCAACCCGGAGGATTCTTCGAGCTCTTATTTGGATAGGGCATTTCAAGCGGAATAGGGCGTGGTCGACCTTTTCATTTCTTGTGAGGAACTTCTCTATGCGGAGGCATACATTTTTACCTCGCCAGCCTTTCCTCTCGTATTAGCTGCTGTCTTACGCAAATTCTGTATATGAAGACGTAGATGGACGTCCTTGTTATAACGCAGTTTTTGAACAAGAAGGATATATCAACGTACCCAAATATCCTAATGGGCCGTTGCAGCGTACGGCATGTACGGTTCCATACATTTGGCCACACTGTAGGAAGTGGTTAAAAGCACTTACGATGGCCCAGCCGCGGATGTCACAAGCGTCGAATAATACACCAAAATATCTAGTAAAGGAGACGTTGTGAGCTGCGTGGAGGTGGTCGATGCCGAGCAATGCCGGGACCTGCGGGAACATCCACATAGAGAGAAATAAATCGGTGGACAAACAACTGCGCATAGGAAAATTGTAGATATTCTTTGCAATCATATATTTGCTGCACCGAGGATCATGAGAGATGCAGTGAGACGGTGAAACTACTATGACCGTGCAAGCATTGGAACTTGTAGGACGGGACTGTGGGAACGCTGAAGGTTATCACGAAACTAACTGTTTCGAAAGGACGGTTCAACCGTCAGTCATGCCTCCTTCTGGAACTGTAATAACTTCTCGATTTTCATGCTCCTAATCTATAACGCTATATAATACATCAGCTCATAAATTATTTTTACTGTAATTACTAATAACCAAAACGGATAAAAATAAAAATAATTTCGAGCTTACTAGGAAATATAACTTTCAAACAGCAGAATATCTAAACGTGGAATATTTTTCAATTTAATAACTAGAATACCTTTCTGAATCACGTCAAACAAAGCCATCCAAAATATTCATATACATTATTTTGCACGTAATCAAAGTGTGAAACAGAGAGCTAAACTAAAGGTTGGGCACCCTAAGCGAAGTGCTACTAGAGTACTAGGGTCCAGACAGGCCGTCTATTTTACTACGTATTATTTGAAACCCTGCTCCTATATGCAAGTGCTCGTGTGGAGATAAGAGAGTGATTCTCTGTTCCTCCAGAAATACGTGAAACATACGATGGTGGGGGCAAACTTGTAACAGGTGAACTAGGTTTGCTCATATCCAAGGGAGAGCTGGGAGCTGAGTAAGAAGATGGGGGATTTTGCAGCCTTTCTGAGTCCGTAACAGTTCAAGGGGTTGATGGCAGCCCGATGGAAGTATCAGCTCCTTTGCCTTCGGATATTTCTGTCCGGATATGAAGATTGCTGACTCCGTATGACTCTGCCAAGTAAACAGCGCCATCATGGTGGGTTCGGAACCTCCCATAACACCATTAGAGGAGCCTGCTGTTCTGGGACTTGCTGTAGGATTACCCAACGTTGTACGGGAACTTGTAACTCCAAAAGAATCGGTGGATTTGATAGGGGATAAAGCTTGAACTAAACTTTTTGATTCTACTTAAACGTACTGGGATGTAGTAGCACTCAACGTTGGAGGCCTCTGAGTGGAAGTGATAGAGGTCGTGTCTGAGGTGCTGATGGAGGTCGTTGAGGTAAATGTAGCTGACGTGCTGGTGGTGCTTCCGATGAAGCTGGTGAAGCTGTCAGTTATGGTGAAGCCACCGGTCGTCGTCAGCGCTGCGTCAGACATTGTATTTCAGTACCATCAAGACTATGTTAGAGTACTTACGACCCTGCCTAGCAGCCACTTAATCCCTCCTCAGTGATAGTACTCTCTTTGGTACAAGCCGCACAGGAATGAGCTTTCAGATAATTACTTGGAGAGATGAACACTCGTTCGTATGAGATTATGATACCATTGTGAGTCCGGGAGAAGTTAGACTGTAAAGAATGTAAATTATAATCAATATATCTCAGGAAGGGAATACTATACACTCTGTTCCATCCTTCTACAGTGTCTTCGGTGACCCAAGGTTCCAGCAAGCGAAAAAGGATCTCGGGATGTGGCATATCCTTCCAAAGCACGGTTAAGGCAGGTTCGAGCCATGATTTGCAGACAACACAACTTGAAAGACAGTAGATTTAGAGCAAAAGGTAAAGATGTGATGTATGAGCTCCGTGGGCAACGTGGGTGTGTGGGCCATTGGTGATGGACTCAGATTGGATTGATGATCGATTCTTGAAGCTGAAGGAAAAATGAAGAAAGAAAAGTATCAGTATCTGGGTCATAAAATAGATCTTAATTCAAATACCCTGCAGAGATATCAGGAATTCGGTATTCGAGTCGAAATCCAGTTGCCCACCACAGGATAGAAATGAAGGTTGTGGGCGACTGTGTGTCTGCTTACATCAACATGTCGTGACGGCCGTGACGGATTTCCTTCTGGGCCAACTAAGCATGCTTACATACGTGCGTGCCAATTATTACTCCTCCAAGATGGATAGGATTGTACAAGTTCAACTATATAAAAAATCGTAATGAATGTACTAACTAATGACCGGAAAGTACCCGGAGAAGAGCCTTGGCTGACCTGGCCAACATTACTCTAATCTACTTTATTCAATTTCATGATCACTCTTCGTTAAAGGACGCAATTACAGTTGAATTCAATTAATACGCTTGTGCAAAAATCTACATAATATTTATGAAGTACTCAACTATCCACATGAACAGGATTGAGTATTCATTGAACGTGGTCCAGGGTATACAAAAATTAATTATTTCAGACTGTACAATACGGATGATCTGAGTGCTGAATGATTTTAGCAGAATTTCACAAAGTATGTGTCTTATAACAAGCGATAACAAAATTTAGTATCGTGTAGTATCGTAGTAACAGGTGAAAATTAACATAATTTTGGGTTTGGACGGATTAAACAACGAAAGGACCATTAGCTCGAAAAACTATTTGGCCTACTCCTATATGCCGGCAGTCGGGTCCCTGTGGATGATCGATCTCCGCCTGAACGAATGCTCTCTGAGTAATAGGAGGGTGGAGGAAAGTTAGGCAGAGGTATATGAGCTCCGTCTAATCCACTGCCGAAAGGGGGAGACGCAACTACCAGAGGCGGAGTTGCTTCTTCGTCACTATCAAACACATCCTCTGGTGTG